>JASZXS010000142.1:0-35861 GCA_035521475.1 Tremellales sp. Uapishka_1 | reverse complement strand
CTCCACCTCGCCAGCGCGTAACCCCTCGCCAACACGTCAGCTCCCCCGGTCCAGCCCGTCCTCGCCACCGAGACCGACTCGACCGCTCTCCACGCACTCGGTCGAATCGCATCCTTTATCGTACCCTCTTCTCCGGGCAAAGAGCTACGATCCGCGAGATGTCGAAGGGCCCTGGCGAGCATTCCCGTCATCAGTGAGAGGAAGGAGAATCCCGAATCAGCTGCCGGACCCGAATCCCACGTACAAAATCACCGGTTCGGCTGGTGGCCGTTCGTCAGCTGAACTGCAGCTGATGGGCCTGCTGAGACGACACCACAGTGCGAGCTCTGTTCCTGCCTTGAGAATCAAGATCAACCGAACAGACAAGGGCAAGGGAAGGCATGTGGATGAGGACGCGGAAGGGGATGAGGAAATGGAGGCGTGCCTCAGTCGCCTGCTGGCACGATCGCCAGAGCGAGGAGGAATCGTCAGCGACGATTTTGGTCGAGCGGTCGTGGGCGGTAGGAGGAGTCCTCCGAGCACTCCTCATGCGAACCGGGTTTGTCGCATCCCTTCTCAACTCGCTCTCCCACTGTCCTGACTTTGATCCCTTAGGACATATCGTCCAGCACACCTTCGTCCGCCCGAGTCAAATTTCAATCTGTCGCAGAGGCCCTCACGACCCTCTTCTCACCCCGCCGCTCGTCCGTCTCGACTATTTCCTCTGCTTCGACGGCGCCTCTCCCCTCGCCCGAAGAGACGATCTTTGATGCCGAGCGAGCGTGGCAGGAAGTCAGAGGCACGCAAGGCCGTGTCAGTTTCGGCGAAGTGAATGGTCTGGGACGACCTCAGGCGGAGTACGCAGAGCGGGCGGCGGGAGATACCATGGGTTGGCAGAAGAGCAGACCCGATGTGAAGAGACGATGGAGTCTGTGGTAAGGGTCAGGGTATGCACGTAGGAATTGAATCCAGCGTTCTACGAGGATGCGTGAGTGGGTCCCCTCGAGCTTGTCCACTAGCCCCTGTGATAGTCGGAGACATAGTGACGAATACCCCGAGTAGGTGGCACACAAGGCACGGCGTGTTTATACAGTACACCATCCTATGTGGCATGTATACAAGGACCAGAATTTCATCCAGAATTTCAATCGAGATCCGACATCAGAAGTGACTGTTCGACGAGGAGATTACGGGAGAAACAGCCGGCCGAGAAAGAAATTTCACAATCGACGGGCCTGCCTTCCCAACTGACAGGACCTCCTCGATTTTCATCGAGACTGACCTTTTGAATTCCGCCTCCTCTCAATAGACGGGCGCTTCTTTTGGCGCGCCCGGTGTAGGGCGGACTCCCTTAGGCGATGTGTCAACAAACGGCAGGCGGGGGATCTATAAGAAGGTCGATTCGTCATGCTGGATGCCTGTATATCTCTTCACCCAACTCCTACCTACTCCATCTGCGTTCCCTCGGGTCAACCCGCTTTGCCGACCTCGCAACGAAATGAAATCATTCCTCCTCGCCCTTCTCCTCAGCGCTGCGGGTGCATTTGCTGCTACGGCGACTGTCCCCGGCAACTCGATCAACCCACCGCCGGAAAACCTCCTTGTGGGTCGCTCCGAAGTAGCGAGCGTGACATGCACGACGAACGCCGACTGTCTCCGACGCGGTCTGCCGCTTCTGAATCCCACAAGGAGGTCGAGAGCACTCGCACCGCGGAGCAGCGCGATAGCTCGGTGAGTAGCTTTACAGATGGGCTCGGCTCGGGCTGAGAACGGGTAGTCGAGGGTACATCCAAGTCTTTGATGCGAGCGACGATACATCCTTGGGTTACTTCTCTTCTTCGGACAACCAGTTCGGTAGGGTCGCCCGTGAGGATTGCAGACGGCACTGACGACGACATGCGTAGGTGAATATGGTCAGCTGACTTCGGTGAGCCGTTTGGACACTAGATAGGGTGGTATGGTTCGTGACGCCTTCGGAAGGACACCTCCTCAGCGCTAGAGATCTCGTTCTCGTCCTATCTGGGGAGTACGTCGCAACTAGACTTGACGACGACGAACGGGCCCGACAGCACTCTGCCCAACTTGGGAGGAGGTGAGATCCTTGGGTGGGGCGAGACTGACGATCGGTAGTCCAGGGCTACTCCTCAAGTGATGCGTCAATCGGACCAGGCAACTCCAAGTAGATTCTTCTCCGCGCCGCCTCCAGCACAGATACTGACCACGTCTACAGCTACTTGTACCTTGCTCCAACATCGTACAGTAAGTCGTCGCCCGCAGCCGGTGGACTGGCCGCTGACATTTCTCTAGCCGCTCCCGGTGCGACGCCCGACGCTTCGGCCACCAACGAGTTCACTCAGAACACCGGCATCGCCGAATCGTCGGAATCATCCATTGTGAGTCAGCATCTGGGAAACGAGGGGTACAGTCCACCTGAGCACTTTGACCGGCAGTGGACATACAATGCCGCCGACAACTCGATCACGCCCCAATGGGTCAATCCGGACGGATCCACCCCGACCAATTACCTCGTGTATGATAGTTCAGAAGGTGAGTTGACGAGAACATATCGCGACGTGACGCGTGTTGAATGGCGCGCCAGAGGCCCTCGTTATCGTCGGCGATGTTGCCGCTTTCGAAAGGGATTATAACTCAGGGAATTCACTTCCAACGGTAGTAAGTGGCCGGCATGAGATGGTATTCGGGACGGCGGCTGAACCAAGATCTCAGTACTTTGAATTCGTCTCTGAGTAGTAGCGAATACCTGTCGAGTCTTCATTTTACTCTTCACCTAATGAATACGCTCTTGCTCCCCAAACGCGATCAAGCGATATACTGCCCCCTAGACTTAGAATCGGTGCTCAAAGCTGGAATATCGACCCGCTTGACCTTCCTCGCGGAGACTACTTATCAGTTGCTAACATATCGTGGTACAGTCCAGCATCGGGCCGTGTTTCATAGCATAGACTCCTGCGGTGTCGCATGCCACGCCGCACATCAACTCGGACCTCACTCGGTCAAGAAAGCTGAGACAATGCCAGCTTTCAAGCGGAGTACGCGATGTACTGTCCGCGAGATGGACAGATCTGAGGGAGAAACGCGATCGAGACTTCACCTCTATTCGTCAGGAAGTGATTAGTAGCGGCCTTTCAAAACAGTTTCGTCCCGCCTTATCAGGTGTGCATCTCGACGACGAATAGTAGATGGCCTCGTCGGGGTTCGGGGTCGGTGCCTCGTTCCTTGTCATTCACCGGATGAAGCTCCATAATATTATATTACCTTTCTAGTCCCGGATGCGAAGCACAGCTCATGCAAATAAACGCGGATTTGATCCGCCTACTCTATGACCACATCGCCCTTGCCGCGCTCCGTATCCTCTCCCACTTGCCCACTTTGATCCCCCGAACCCCAATCGCACCCTTTTTCCGTCTAATCTCGTGTGCAATCTCGAAATAGCTCGCCACCATCGCCCGCGCCCCACCCCTTGCAGTTGGGGGCAGCCGCCCCATGGCCTCCTGCGACGAGGCCCTCAGCGCGTCTGCCATGTTCAGAAGAGGCAGCGTGTATGCCGAGTAGTCTACTGTGGTATCTGGATCGGGCTTCATGATGGCCAAGAGATGCTTCGCAGTGCCAAAAGACGAAAGAGGGACGTAGAGACGTCCGATACGGGCGTCTTTAGCGACATCCCGTGCAATGTTGACGAGCTGGAGCGCGCGACCCATTTCACGCGCCTTGTCGATAATGTCGGGCGGTGTGGTCGCCGTGGTAGAAAGGATACTGCACGAGAGGTGACAGATGCTGGCGGCGATTGAGCCGGCGACGTCATTGGCGTAGTCTATCAGGTCAGCCGTCGTCTTGATCGGCAGCGTGGCTTCGGTGTATTCGCCATTGCGGAACGAGAGATCCGTCTCGTAACCGTGGCAGAGCTCGAGAAAGGGCTCGACGGGCACGAGCCGGGGTATCAGGGCCGAAAAGAGGTGAAAGGCGGATCTGGACGAGGCATTCAAGGAGGGGAGCTTGTCCAGAATAGCATTGAGGCTCGCGGCGGTCGATGCGGGGTCGTACGAAGCTTCGAGATGCCGTCGGATGAGATTCAAAGTCGATGGCTTGCTTTCTTCATTATCCGGGGCGTCCATCAGGTTGTCCTAGAGAACAAAGTCGCATTGGTCAGCTGCACGCCCGATACACTCGCCACTGCACTCACCGTAACTCTGCACCAAGCGTAAATAGCGACCAGCCCAATCCGCATTTCCCTTCCAAAGCCGAGTTTTGCCACTTCGAAGCTCTTGCTCCCCCTCTTCAAGGTCTCCTCCGCACTCGCCAAGGCTGTCAGTGTCTCGCGGTCTATCTCGGGAGGGTGCAGGGCGATCTTGGCCAAGAGGACGATGTGCGAGAGGGGGTTGAGTGGTGGGCACGGAGGCAACTCCGGAGCGAGGATGAGAAGGGTGTGGAGATGGGATATCAAGGAGGTCGCGAGGATGACTAAGTGCGAGGTAAGGAGGAAGAAGATGAATTCTCTGCGGAGAGATGGTCAGACAATCATTCCCGGCCGTCGAGTCCTGGAAGATGACAAGTACTCACTCTACTGGCAGACCATCCCAAACTTGCCAACCCAAACTCACTTCAGGAGCGATGCTCCAGGCCCCGTTCCGAATAGCGATGCTAGCAGGTCTCAATGTATGCCTTGCATTCCTGTAGGAGATGACTCACGTGTCGACAAGGCAAAGGTAGCCGCTACCTACAACCCAAGTGATGGTATCACCGGCAGTCTCGTCTGCGCCCAGATACGTCAGGAAACCCAGGACGGGCGATATCCAGACCAGTATCCAGCCGAGATAGAAGGCGTGGTTGCCAATCCCGAGACCGACATCCAACAGCGGGACCTCTCGGGTCTGATCGAGGAAGCCGACGCCAACAAGGAAGGTCGCCAGCCAGTACATCGAGGCGACTTTTCGTCTTGGAAGCGTCTGAACTTTGGCCTTTTCACCTCCAGAACTTTTCGAGGGTACCGCGAAGGGGAGGAGGGTGGGGAGGGTGCATATCGAGTGCAAGAGGATAAGCAGGATCGGCTGGAGTACAAAGAAGAGATGTTCCTCGAGCGGGATGTAGAAGATGGTCCCGATGATGGATCCAGCGGGGTACGACCATCCCGAGCGGGATATTATAAACTGGAATGGGGGAATCAGCTGTAGCCCAAAATTAAATTCGGCGGTAAGCTAGACCTACGTTGTCCCAAGGAGTGGTGTAAAGCGTTGCCTGATGTTGTCAGCTCATCGCAAAGCAGCAGCTCCATGCAGCAGCGGATACGCACCATGAGACACAGCCATGATATCTTGAGCACATCGCGGCGGCCAAAGAGTGGCCTGTAGATGAGGTAGAGGAGCAGGATCGGGGGCAGTATGAAGTGCAGGTGCCTAAATTTAGGTTTTTCAGATTGCCAGTTTTAATGATAACAAAGTTTGCGCTGGACTCACACTTGAATATAGGTCAGCATGGCCGAGGTATCCCCTGCGTTCCCGTCGAGATCCTAGATGCCAGCGAGCGAGACGAAGTTGTGCAAAGAGCGGAGAAGATATCGACGAAGAGCAGATGAAAAACGCCTGGAACGTAAACAAAAGCTATCGATGACGTTGGTCGGCGTGGCTGAAGCGAGCGGCTTTCTTTTACCAAAGAAATCGTTACGATACATAGGTGTCATTTCACTGGCCTCTTGCACTACTACATGTCATGGCGGTCGTACAAGATGAGTCGGACATTTACAAGATGCAACCAGTTGATGGTTCCCAGTCTTCACAGCTACCACGCCTTCCCTCGCCTGTTTTATCCCTCTACCGCACTCTAATGTCTAGCCATACTGGGGGTTCTTATAAGTGTCAAGAACTAAACAAGGTGTGGTCAGCTCGTGCCTTCCGGTCTAATGACGGCCGCCTACCTCCTCTCTCGTTTTCTGCTGGTCTCTAAAGCATCCCAGCATGGTGGACGTTACGGTCGTCGCTCCCGGTTTCTGCACCCCTCGCATCGACATGCACATGTGGCTGTAAGGATGGATCAACAGGTGACTGAATGACTCCGCTGTCTCTTCAACTCACCTCGCCTCCATGACGACGGCCACTCCTCGTGGTCGGATAGCTTCCATAACGGCCAAGGCAACTTGTTTCGTCAGGCGCTCCTGAACCTGGAGTCGGCGCGAGAACGTTTCCGCGATCCGCGCGAGTTTTGACAGGCCCAGGACGAGCTTGTTCGGGATGTACCCTATCGAGATCTGGTACATCGTCAGCGGGCTGTCCTTTGGATAGATCGGATGAGGGTAGTTCACCTTGCCGGTAAACGGGACGAGATGATGCTCGCACAAGCTAAACACATCGATATCCCGCACGATCACCATCTCCTCGTGGTCCTCGGCAAAGACGGCGTCATTGATAACGTCCGTCAGGCGCTCCTCGTAGCCCTTAGTCATCCACATCAACGCCTTGGCGTATCGCTCTGGCGTCCGCTGCAGACCCTCTCGGTCCGGGTCTTCACCAATACATTCCAGCACGGTCCGTATCGCGCCCGCCAGGATCTCGATGTTGGCTACCTTTTGGCTCTCTGAGTGATGCAGTCGTTGATGTGTCATTTTCGCTAGCAGCCCGAGCCAACTGTCAGTCTTCCGTAGTTTGACCGTACTGTAGGGTGGACACCCACCAGGCCATCCGAGTCCCTCGGCGTCCGCGATACCCTGGCCGGGAATGATTCCGCCCTGCGAGATTAATCTCGACGACGAGGCCGCCAAGCGGGATTTGTTTTGGAGCGCATTGCGGACTTGCTCATTGAACGAGTCGTCCTCCTCCTCCGGCGCCATGGCGCCGTTGGCCGTAGGGGTATTCGCGCCCGAGGCCGGTCGGAATCCGTAGCCTTCTCGAGGCTGTCGAGCCGGCAACTCGATTTTCGGTGGAGATGTAAGGGTGGTGAAGGAGTTGCTTGGGGTAGGGTACGACCCTCCGCCGATATCGCCGACGGAGGGAAGCATCTGGCTGGCTGTCGGGGGAGACCTCGCGTTACCGTGCAGGCGTCCTCTTTCCCAGGACCCAACAGAGGATTCGGACAGGAGGGATAGGTTGGACAGGTTGGGAGTGGGGATGGGACGCGGTTGTCCTGCGGAGGGGAGAGGTGGGTTCGACATGGCTGGAGGATGGAGGTATTATAGATTGCACTGGTCGACTGGATCTAAGCGATAGGCTGGAAACTGGCTTTAACCGGATAAAACCGGCCAGTTGGGATAAATAAGGAATAATTCTGCTATCAATGACAGCGTTATGCTCGAGCCTGTCGGCGATAAGAACCGCGGAAAGGCTTATGACCTATATCAGCCCCCCGTTTAAATGCCTCAGGGTCCGGCGGCGCTCCCATTTGCGAGTCTTGAGCGCAGAGCGATACCTTCCATCCGTCAAGACTCAACACCTCGACAAAATGGTGAGTTGCTCTGCTTGCTGCTCGGGGTAGGGTATAAGAGGGAGGACATCGGCACGATCGGACGATGCGGCACGCTTTCGCACACCGGTCTCGGAGTAGCAATCGGTCGAATTGTCGAATGGCACCGGGCGGACAGGGGTGGATGAAGGATTCCGGACCCGGGGACAAGGCGGTCAGAGTTGTTGCCGGGGTCGATGCGACGCAGCGGTCCGCCAAAGCCATTTCCGTCACGCAAAGCCGAGCGGAAAACTCGATCTCAACTCCTTCGTCTTCCTCCTAATGCCCTACCCACCATGACCTCTTTATGGCCCGGAACTGACCCGTTTGTGCAGACAAAGCGAACAAAAAAGGTCGGAATCACCGGAAAGTACGGTACGCGATACGGTGCTTCGCTGAGGAAGACGTGAGTGTTTCATGTCTCGCTGATGTTTCGTCGACTGATGGAGATGTCGACAGCGTTAAGAAGATGGAAATCACGCAACACGCGCGATACGCCTGTCCTTCGTGCGGAAAGGTGTGTTGATGGAGCCTCACGACTCGAGGGACAACCACTGACTCCCACCCGTAGAACGCCGTCAAGCGAACCGCTGTCGGTATCTGGAAGTGCAAGGGATGCGCCAAGACTTTCGCCGGTGGTGCCTACTCGCTCGGATCCCCCGCTGCGGCCACTGTTCGATCGACCATCCGACGATTGAGAGAGGTTGCCGAGCAATAGTGGATAGGAGAGATGTACACATTGATTGACACAAGCGACGACCCACGGCGAGCATCGATCCGGTGACTTCCTTCATTGCATACCCTACGATTCTGCGGAGTTTGCTATCGACCTCGAATCAATTGTGGTTTCTGTTGAGTGCTGCTGGCTAGTGGTCATCGATTGCGCTATGCCATTCCCGCTGCTGCGCAGTGCTGCGGCCCGCGTACGCGCTTCTTGGCCCGCGTACGCGCTTCTTGGCCCGCCTTTGCGCTTGTTGACTTGATCTTCGATCGGAATATTTTGTCTACGTCGTCTTGCGTTACTGCTACAATTGCTACAGTCCTGGTGCCATCCACCGATACAGCATGTATCAGTAATCCTGATCTCCAACAGGCCAAGGCCAGAGGCCCGATCCCAAATCCTAGTCCACTGTCTACACATGACTCAGAACCCGCTTCAAATCCTTCGTCATCCGCCTGGCCTGCAGCCTGAACAGCTTGCCGGTGATCCCATCAAACTCGTCGTCGGCCACTTCATCGAGATCCGCCGTCTCGCCCGGTCTCGAGTTCTCAGCCCTTCCGCCTTCTATCTCCTTCGGGTCGCGCCACCGCTCAAACATTTTCAAGTCCTCCCCTTTGAGTCTCTGCAGGATTGAGCCGAGCACGAGTATCTCTGCAAACGTATTTCGGTATCTGTCCCACCTCGTATCAGGCAAAGCCCTTCTGGGAACGCCACTTGAACGACGGGACTTACCGCTTCACTCTCGACAACATGTCCTGCGGACCACCGGACTTCTCGTCGGGCGACGTCTTGCGGCTGTCCTCCTGGTCCGCCTTGGTCTGCCTCTCCTCCCCGCGCCAAATGGCTTGCATGTTCCGGTCGTCTCCTCGGATCGCCTTGACGTCTCTTTCTTGCACTGCAATAGAGGAAGCATCAGGACGTAGCCTGACATAAGAATGTGATGGCGAGGAAAACACACCATTACGATCCGCAAGAAGGACCGTACGTGCGACCCCCTTGTCCAGGGAATCCAGAAGCATCTGCCTCGCCTCGGCTTCAAGCTGGATCATGCGATTCATCAACTGTCGCAGGAGATCCAGCTCGACTCGCTGCACATCCATCGGGTCTCCTTGGTGGATCTCGTCGACGGTCTCCGTCCGGCCCATATTCGAGACTGTCGAGTGGATCTGTTTGTCTTGCTCCACGTTCTGCTGCGTCTTGGATGGCGACGGCTCATGAGCGGGCTCGGGCTCTGATTTGCGAGATTGCTTGGGCGAAAGCGCGATCGTCTCCGAGTCCTGATCGGTATCCTCCTCACCCTCGTCTTCGCCCATCATCTTCTCCCGAATATGCTTGTATGCTTTATTGAAACCCAAAACGAAGTCGGAATGCGGCGAGAACGCCTCGGGCGTGTCGCGTTGTTGTTTGCGGAATGTTTCACGGGTCGAGCCGCGCTCGGAGTAGGTACTCAGCTGCGTTGATAGTCAGTGAGCCGTTGTCACAAGGAGAGGAGGGGTTACCAACCAAACCGGTGATAGTCTGGACGGCGAACGAGGTCACGATTGGAACGGCCATCAAAGCGTAGACGACAAAAACGACCTTGCCAGCGGGCTGGACGGGGGAATAGTCGCCGTAGCCAATGGTGAGCGAGAGAATCATAACGGCGTAGACGGCATCGCTTCGAGTCGTCAGTACTGAGATGAAGCGCGGATGACGTCCTACTCACCCGAATGGCCATCCTTCGATTTGGGAGAACATCGTGGCTCCGATCATCCAGAAGACGATGAGGGACCAGCCGCTCCAAAACAAGTCGTACATTTGGCTCATCCTGTATGTCTCGGTTCAGCTTTTCACCCCATGTTGACGGGAAACAAACTCACATCTCCTCCTTTTTCCCAATCTCATATATCAGCGCCATTTCCTCGATGAGTCCCTTGTTCGGCTTGATCCTCGCCGCTTCCTTCTGCATCGCGCCTTCGTAACGGTTCCGCCACCGGTCTCGACGTTCCTCTGCCCGACTCGACAGGAACGCAATTACGATCGTGATTTCATTACCCAGCTGACTGATGGTCAAGACGGCGAATGGGAAAATCAACACCTTGCCGGCCGTCGTCGTCGGTGTGAAGTCGCCATACCCGATGGTGAGAGCGGTCTGAATGCTGAAGTAAATGGCGTCCGAGTAGGCCCATGCCTCGATCTTGCAGAACACAAGCGACTGGATCGCGAGGATGGCCATGAGGAATGTAACGGACAGCATGAACTTCGACCCTTGGCGTCGGATCTGCGACGCGCCGTCGTCGTCATCGCCAGCCTTCAACTCGGGCTCGAACGCAAAGAAGTAGTGCCAGAGTAGCGTGAGGGTGATGATCCCGGAGCCGATGACCGAGACAACCGCGCACCAGAATCCTTCGACGTATTGGTATCCTGGGGTATTTCGCGTCGTCACGCCAAAGATGATGAGATTCACCACGGCGATGATGGTTTTGGCGATCCAGAAGATGAGCGATAGTCTAGCAGAGCATGTCAGTGTCTGGAGCATCGGAGACAACTAAGGGACCGACCGGGTTGCCATGCGCCACCATTTCGCCTTCTTGGCCGAGAACCGGACAATCAGCAATGCATTTGCCAGGACATTGAGACACAGGCCGAGGGCGGAGAGGGCGAGGCATGTCGTGGGATCAGGCTGTGCCACCCCGTTGTAAGAGTACCAGTGTTGCTTGAGAGTTTGTCAGACCGCTGAAGACAGGCTAATCACCTATCTAAACTCACCGTCAGGCCAGGGATGTCGAGCAACGTCGTCAAGGGCGCCAGGATGGACGCTACGAGCGGACAGTATTTCGCGACGGTATGGCTCGGACTCCTGCCGAATCTCCCCCTCGTCCGATGACGCTCGGCCTGGTCCTCGTCCTCCTGCTTCTCTATCGCGTCGATTGCCTCGTCTTGCTGCTTCCCATTGTCCTTTGCCATACTAAGTGAGGACTGTGCGAATGAGATGGGGACGCGGAACGTAAAAATCCTCGTGGCCCCGGCGTGGGTGATGTCATGATCTAATAAAAGCATAACAACCCCGTGGGAAGGCTGTGATAACCTTCGGCTCCGGGATAGGTCTATGCATGATTAGACAGTCTCTATCGCGGATCCGAAGATAACATTTCCTACTTTACGAACCACTTCACTACACCATGGCCACCAGCTCCTCTCAGTCAAATCAAGTGCCCTCGGAGCCGATGCCGCCTCCCCCAGGGATCACGAGAAAGCAGAATATCGCGTGCGACGGATGCAGGAGTAAGAAGATCCGATGTACGCGCAGTGTGTCCACCGAGACAGTGAGCCGGTATATGGAGACATGAGGCATCTACTGAAGAGCAGGCAGTGTGAGCAATGCAGGACGAGAAGCACGGAGTGTACATCTCTTTTCCTCGAGCAATTGCAGACCAAAGCCAGGAGGACGAGGAAAGCCGATGAGGAAGACACGGGCCGCAAAAGGAGGAAAAGCAAGGACAACGAGGCTGGCGCTGTCACACCGATAGAGCCTCCTCCAACAGGGGGTGAAACGAGTCGGGCTGGGCTCGAGAGGAGCACGAGCAGCCAAGCGTGAGTCACATACTCGGGAGGTGCGGGCTGACGGGAGCAGCTCCCTGCGTCGCTTGGCTCCAGCCGTCCTTCACATCAGCCCGCCCTCTGCCATCTCCGCATCGTCTCATGACCCTTCGGGCTCGCCGACCACCTTCACACTGGCAGACAAGCAAGCCCGTCTCCTGGCGTATCTCTTCTCGCCTCGCCCCGTTACGGACCACCGACTCGAGTACAACGACAATACGAGTATCAGACTCTGTACGCAAGGTCTGAGTGACACTTACGAGGAAGACGGCGGTATCATATGGCATGAAGAGCCTTCTCAAGCGCACCTTTCGCTCGTCGAGGATGGTATTGACGAGTGAGTGGACTATCAATCCATTCGATTGAGTTTACCAACCGCACCCTTGCTCCCTAGCTTTGTTCAAGACCTCATAGAAACGTTCTTCTCCATCGTCCATGTCCGCATAACCCTCTTCTCTGATGTGGACTTTCGCTCCCGGTTCGCTGCGGCCGACAACACTGGCCTCCGACCCCTTTCGCCTGCGCTCCTGGCAACCGTCTTGGCATGGGGGGCAAAGTTCTCGGAGGATCCGATCGTTGCGCAAGATCGCCGCGGGGCAGAAAAGAAGAGTCGACTCGTAGCGCTAATCGTTGTGCGGGCAAGAAATATTGCGGAAGAAGAACGCATCGAGCGCATCCCATCGATGGAGAATATACATGCCTTACTGTTACTGGAAGGATTACTGGGCCGTGAGTTGTGTGGGAGCGAGGTGGCGTGCTGTGGCCTGACGTCCATATCAGAAGTGCCATATCTAGGAGATCGTACGTCGATCTCGCGTGGGAGCCGATGCTGAACAGAACGTGACCGCAGGATATCAACCTCGTTACAGTACGGCTGCGATCAGGCATTTGTTCACGCTGGGATACACTCCGCCAAACGTCCTTGGGATCGAAGACCAGGAAACACGAGACTTTGCCATCTGTGCATGGTGGTATGCGTGTCTTTCTGACGCCTCCAGATCGGTCGATTATCGGCTGAAACCGTTCATGTGAGACTTAGCCCAGGCTACCGACGCGCACGTTAAACCAGAGGGTATTCGCTGACTCGAATAGCGCCGACAACGACTTTGATACTGATCTATTCGGTCGCTTCGACAACATGCTGCACGTGTGGGAGCCCCGGAGAAAGATGGTAGACGGCGAGCCCTCTGTGAGTCTGTCGATGGCTGCGCTTGGTCGCGACTGACGGCATTTGTAGAAAGAAATGGTGATCCGTCTCTGAGAAATCACGGATCTCACTAACGTTTCCAGGCTTGGTTCGCTGCGTCGCAGTCGAGCGCGAAATTCAACCGCGAACTCGCGTTCGCCTTCTGGACGCCCCGTGTACGATGCCACGGTATCCCTTGGAACGTGCTCCGCGATCTCATCCACTCGTTATCGCAGTGGCGCCAGGCGCATCTCAAGACACTGGGCGTGCCGGCAACCTGGCCCGCCGACTGGGACTACCATATCGCAATCTGTACCTGTACGACCGACATGACGCATCACTCTCTCTGGGTGGTGCTCGCGTCCGCTGTCGAAGAGTTTGGGATTTTGGAGGTCAACAAGGATCTCGTAGGCAACGTGGGACTCGAGATCAACATGGTCAAGGACAGGATCAAGCACGAGGCGCTCTACTCTTCCCTGCGGATCGCGCAGATGGTCCACGTCCTCACGGGCAACCGGTATCTCCGTCTCGATCCGTACGTCTTTTCATCAGAGCACGAGGAGCTTGTGACTGATGAGACGCCAGGATGCTTCTTCACCAAATTATCTACATCGCCGGCATGTTTCTCGCCAAGATGGGAAGAGAGGAATGCAGATTCTGCACGGCGGGTCTAGCGCAGACCGCGCTGGCGTTCCCGCAGCTGAATATCCAGATCAAGGAGATCGACACAGCCTACAACACGACATGGATCAACAACGTACCCCTCGATCTGAACATCCCGAATCCCGATAGTTGGGCCGATCAGGTGTGGGTGAGCTGGTCTTCTGTTTCTAATGGCGGATGGCGTTTGCTAATGAGTGCGCAAGCAGGGGATGGGAAGCGTGGCGCCTGGCTCTGCGGCAACCACATCGCTGTTCTCTACGCCTGCACAGGCGGAGCAGATGCTGGATCCAGCTGCGAGTCAGTATGACGAGGCTTCGTTCGGGGCGTTGGCATGACGGTCGAGCACGATACGTGGGGACATGACGGACTGTGGAGAAGGACCGATGAGTCGGTGTCGGTCGAGGCCCACTATTCGATGTAAAACATACCTGACACAGATGTATGGCTGTCTCGCCGTACGCCTAAGTCCGTGCAAGTCTATTCTGACATAAAAAAATGGTCGTCTCGGCATCTCACCCATCGTCGCCCGTCCTTTCTCCCATGGGTCGAAGCACTTGCCCCCCTTGACAGGATCTCAACTCTATAACAGGGGCTGAAAGCTCTCACAGCCTTCCCCGTATACAACAGGGCGTCGCCACTGACCCATAGGAGAAAGCCAGAATAATCGCACGAAAATAATCAATTTCCGCCACTTTGCTCCCCCGATTCCAACGGTGCGAGCGCTCCTGTTTTGCCAAACTTTGCTCTCGAGTTCTTGCTTCATCTTCTCCATCCCTCTCTGATCATGTCATTCATAACTGTGGGTACCTCCTTGACCCCCCTCCCATTTTCCCTCACAGAACCAAACGGCGACGATGACCACATGTCGCCCCAGTCATAACGGCCTCTATCCTTCGGGGGACGCCTTGATGACTCGACCTTTGCACTACAGCCAATTGATGCGTGCTGAGCCTTTTGGTTTCCGTCTCTTGATCTCTCGTTCCGCTACGCGAAAGAACGATTGCTGATCTGGCGGCAGATGTAGTTATTTTATGTCCATTCTCGTCGTATTAGGCACGATTGTGATTTGTTAGGTGAATACTCTCCTCTCCTTTCTCCCCCCTCACCCCCTTTCGAACGAAACAAAATCAGGATCAGAACCATCCCCCAAGATGATTTACATTTCCATGCTAAAACCGACCTTCGGGACTGAAATATATACGTACATTAAGAACGGCCAACTGAGGGCTCTTTCGAGAACCGTTGGTTCTGATTGCTTGATTTTGTTTCTTCGCATCCTCTAGACCCGAAAAAGGATCATCGAGCTGACACTTGTTTGTCAGGTCACTCTGCTATACCATGTTGTAGACATTATATCAGAATCCCATGCAGTAATATACCTCTGTTTCCTCTCTTAGCTTCCTCAATACAGGCCCTCACACGTACGGTCTCAACCGGTCAATGGGGGAATCAGAATCTACAGTCTACAGTCTACACCGAACCCTGGACACAATGTTATCCACATTCAAAACTGATCGTCCTCGTCGCCGGCGATTCGGATCTCCGCCTTGCCCACCCTTCGCTTCTTCAGCCCCAGATTCTCCAAGTCGCGTCCGCGGTCGCGCATGAAGCTCCCTCCTTTCTCCTCCAGCTCCTCCCACCTACCCCTGACGGCGTCCTTGAATCCGTCTCCGTTGGGGATATTAAACGGCAGCGACGGAATAGATACCGTGGGTAAGTTGGGCATTGTCGGAATCGAGATGGTCGGGATTGGGAAATAGGTGTCCCGGAGACTCATCGGCGTCTGCGAGGGGGTATACGGCGTGACGATCGGTGATTCTTCGGTATCGTCGTCGACCAAGGGCGGCAGTGCCATGGAGTCTTCCTTGAGCTCAGAAGTAGGCTTGGGAGCAGCTTTCGATGCCGACCGCCGTTGCCGTTTTAAGTAGCCTATCACTCCACCGCGGAACCAGCCGACATGGAGCACCCCAGCCAGCGCCAGCATCGCCGTCGGTACCCAGGATCCATCGGTGATGGCTCTCGATGACGGGAGTGCGCAGTGCGCGAGCAGAAATGCGTGGAAGGCGATACGGGTGGCAAACATCAGGGAGAGAAAGAGGAGGTCGTCTCGGAGGGAGGGGATCAAGTGCGAGATCGCAAGATGGAATGTGGGGAGCTGCAGGCGAACAAAAGAAGGTTAGTATGAGGTTTATAGGCTCGTAGATATTGATACAGACCTCCATGATACATCCGACGAGGAAGATCGGCATCAGGCGCGTTTGCAACAGATACACCATGAGGCCAATGTAGACTCTATGATGATCAGCCTGTTAGTGCGTGTTCATCGTTACGAGGCACTCGACACACGAATGATGTATCCACCCAGTCAACAGGCCCACCTGAGACGGATACTTGAGATACCCAATGGCTAGCTGAACTCAAGCACCACAGATCAATGCTAGCTCGACAGCAGCACGTTCGTCACTCACGTCAGCTATCTCGCGTTATCAGCGATGGTGATTCAGGTCGTCCACCCGGCGACTTACAGAACAAATAGCACCCGAAAAAGACGACGCCGAAACGGCCCAGATCCCCCTTCCAGCCCAGCTGGGAAGACTCGTAGACGCCCTCGAGACCATGCAGGACATAGGTACTGAGAAATGGTAACGAGACGAGGGTCATGGTGAACGAGGATATCGTCGAGAGGATGTACGCTTTCTGCTTCTCCGTTTCGAAGCGGGGCGCGAGGACCGCATAGGACGCGACGAAGAACGATAGGATGGAGAAAGCAAGGAGCCACGACATGATTGGGGGGAGATAAGATAAGGCCTGATCTGGGATGCGTGTTTGAGAGGGGGATGTCTCAAGATCGTCTATGGGATCAAAGGATTGGTGAGCCCGAGGGTGGAAAGGGGGAGTACAAGATCAGAAGGAGATGGGAATGAAGCAAGGGTGAAGCACGTTTGAGAGTGGGTGGGAATGGGGATCACTCACGTGGCCGAGTGGCGGCTGTTTCAGAAACACTTGTTTGCCCATGTACTGCGCACTACCCGTAAGCCTCTAGGTGAGATCAATGATCCGTGGTATACTCGAAAGGAGCACAAAGCGGCCAAGGGGTCAAGCTTCGAGGTGTGTCCAAACAGAGCCCAATGGCGTTCTGGTGTGTGGCGTCCCGTAAGATGTGAGGAGGACGAGTTGACTTGATTAACGGCGGAACTGGAGCGAACAACGAGTTACTTCCCTCATGGGTGGCGGACTAGGTGCACTAGTCGGCGGAAGAGGCGAGTGAGGAGGACGAATGGACGGTGTCTACCACGTTGAGGTGTGTCCTTATCCTTGTGAGGTGCTCATCAAGACTCATGGGATTGTCTTTTTTTGGGGGGGGTGTGTGTTTTCTCTTCCCCCGACACTCCCCCCTTCCAAGCACCTCTCGCGTCCCATTCTCCTTCCGCTTCCGCGTTAGCCCCTCATGGCACGGCGAGAATGTATCGCCTCTCATCAAAATCCATTGAACACTTACGACCTTTCACTTACGACCTTCAGAATCTCACGCACTACGGAATCACGAGCGAGTCTAGCGCTACGTGTGTGCTCGACTGCATTCGCGAGCTGATGGATGATGACCGATCTGATACATCCTTAAAACCAATGTCATAATCCATGAATATGCACGACCCATGATGTACCACCGAAAAGGCTCTCCACCCGGATGCCTATTCCTCTATCGGCCCGCTGCCGGCACTCACGAATCTCTCTCCCAAGCTAACCTTCGGCATGACGGCAATCTTTCGGTCTTGCTCGCCGAGTGTCGTCGTCGAGCTGATCGCTACGGGCTTGTCCGACATCCCATGCGGCGTCATGTTACCCCCTTCGCCCGTTCCCGTCCCGTTTCCATCATCCTTGGCTGTCGGATCCGAGGGGCCTGAATCGAGCTCGTCCACCCGTCCAAGATACGGCTGGTGGGATGGGTCCGTCGAGTCGGTCGCGGATGGATGATCTACTATCACGTCCTCGGTCTCCTCGGGCTCGGGTGTCGGCGACCGGACGAGCGGAGAATGATTGAAGGAGAAGATACCGCTGGATGAGGTCTCACCGAGAACGAGAGGCGACATCAAGCCTTCGTGCTCGTGCGCTCCGTGCTCGATGCCACCACTATTGTTCGTGTCGGGACGTTTCAGAAACGGGATTGGCGAGAACATCGGTGTCATCGAGCCGGGTGGAAGGGTCGACTCATCGCTAGCGTCGGAGGTCGCAGGGGAAGAGGACGAGATGGGTTGACGGGATTGGAAAAATGTCGTCGAGGGCGTCGATGTATAAGACGGCTCTTCCCAGGGCGTAGTCACCAGCAGCGCCTTTTCCACCGCCCTCAGAAACTTTCCTAGCGTCCTATGCTGGGATGTAGGTGATAGCAGTAGTTCGGCCAGTCTTTGTATGGTGAACGGAGGACTGGAGCAGCGTCAGCACAGACATTCTCCAGAATCGTCCTCTTCTATTACCCACTAATCAAACTCTTCCAGCAGACTTCCCACCCTCTCAACCTCCTTCTTCCCCTGCTCGTCTTCCATGAACGAAACCAGCTTCTTCCCACCTATAACGACGTCCTCATCCCACTCGTCCTCAAACACATTCGGTCCGCTCGTTGTGAGACTCGGTGGCGCCGGAGCGAACCCGATGGACGGCCGCAGGAGCCCGCCAATGGGTGTGGTGGGTTTCGGAGCCGCTATGGGCGACCTTCGCCTGCGCGAGAGATCAAGAGGGGGGAAAGGAGGGAGGACCAGTCCGCCCGCTGTCGAGGGAAGGTGATCGGCGAACTCGTAACGCGAATTAGGGGATGAGGACGGCTCGACCTCGATGGAGCGGGGGACATTGGCCGGCCGGGGTGGCGTAGGAGTTTGATCGGTAGAGGAGGTGGGTTGTGCAGGGGACAGCAGGAGGGATTCAGAGGGTGGACTGGCGTCCTTCGTTCGAGGGGACGCTGGAGTGGACTGAGGAGGATGATAGCTCTTTGGCGGACCCAACTTTTGGAATAAAGGAAGTGTGGAGAGCAGGGATAGGTGCAGATGATTCCGAAGCGTCGGCCAGTCGGATCTAGAGACCTATCAACGATGCACATTGAGTATGCACGCGACACCTACGAAAAGGTATTTGTCGTTGCTAGATTCTCCAGTATCGGGTCGTACGACTCGGCAACTGCCCACGAGCTGAGTGTCAGCGAGCTGAAAGGTAGGAAGGTGGGACACGACACAGTGCAGTAGCCTGACTGATTGCAGAAAGCACAGGCCCCCATGGCTTGAACCCACCGGCAAACTCACCTCGGACGGGTGGACTGCTTTCCGCCGTCTCTACTCTCATGCTGACCATACCGAGTAGGATTCTCCGCGAGGATGTTTCTCGAGCAGCCTAACCTGGTGCTCTTGCCGTCGTGTGCGAGATGCTTTACCAAGGAGATGGAGGATCGCAGCCGAGTGACTGTCTGATGGACAAAAACAACCGGTAACCGTCTTTGCCACTCGTTCTTTGACGGAGGGCTCGAATTAGGGGGTTAGCAGAATATACTTCCGTCATTTACCTGGCTTTATCCCGCTGCACTTGCTACACCCCTGCCGACTGTGGGTCAGTCTGCAGAACCAAAACAGATATCTCCACTCGTCACTAAGAGCAGTGGACAGTCACCGACATGCAGCCTAAACGAGGAGCAGCGGGATCCTCGTCGATCTTGGCTGCGCTTCCGGCTGTGGAGAATAGCTCGAAACATGTCCACGGTGCTGTTGAGAATTGGGAAAGTGGAGGAGAGGAAGATGTGTAGGTGGACCACACTGGGATATCGAACTTCAGCTCACTTATTTTGGGATCTTCAGAACCAGACTTCTGGACTCGCTCCTCGCCTCGGCGGAGCTTCCCTTGGCCTCACTGCCGATTTCGAACACGCTTTTAGCGCTTCTGTCTTCGTCGTTGGAACCTCCAGCGTTGGCCGCACTGCTTTCGAGCGTCATTGGAACCGCAGACGCGGCAACGGAAGAGCGAACGCTGCTGCTTGGAGAAGCTCTGATGGATGTGGTGGAAGTCATGGAACGGAGCAAGGACGATACAGCAGATTCGAGAAAGGATGAGGAAATGGATGTCGACGGCGACGCGAAATGGAAAGGCGCTGCCAAAGGACTGGACGTCATCAGGACATTGCTTGTGAGTGGACCAGTGGGTACTGATTTCGCACGTCATCTCACGCTTTTTGACAGCAATCCAACGTTTTACCGTCATACATCCCAAATCTGCTCCTTTCACCCGACCTCCTGCGAGCTCTGTCGCTCCTCCCGCCCGAGGCACCTACTCCCGCTCAACTCCAAAGCTTTCAAGTCAAGAAGAATACCGATCTATTTTACCGACAAAGCAAATACAATCTCCTCCGAGAGGCGTCCGAGGGATTTTCAGGGCTGATCGTGCTCTTGACGTCAGCCGATGCACTTCCCATTCATCCGGATCCGCTCGAGACGGACGAGTCTTGCACCGCTCGAGCAAAGAGGGTTTGGGATCGAATCATGCGGTTGATTGGATACTTCAATCTTTCACCGCCCAGGGTCCTGGATGTCATCCTGGAAATCGCCAGTGGTCAAGTCACGCTTCACTGGAGGTTCTTTTTGGAGCTGTTGAGATGTTCGCCTTGGGGTGCTGCAGCTGTCTCGCGAGAGGGAAAAGGGAAGGGACGGGCTGTAGGCGGGTGGGATGCGGAACAGGTCGAGGGGATTGAACATCTGGGCAAGGTGGATGGCGACAGGGTGTTGAGTCAGGTTCTTGGGTTCAAGTTTGGGCTCTATCAGGTCAGTCTTACGATATCGCCCGGGCGAACCGGACCTCCTAACTCTTTCGACAGCAAGGAAAGACGGAAGACACCCCGATGGGCCTGATTTACGTCGCTGCCCTGTTAATCAAGCACGGCTTCGTCTCGCTGCTGGATCTTCTACCCTTTGTGCGTCGACCGGCCTCCCACCTCGATGTACAAACTAATCAGGACGTCAGCTTACTCCCGACGATTCCGAGATGGCCAGCATTCACAAACGGTACCTCGCTGCAGCTAATCGGTCGGGCCCGTCGAACGCCTTGGCAAACTCGGTTCTCCTGGACGAGGACGAGCCAACGTCTTCGTCTTTGACCAACAAGAACGGAGACGCCAACGGATCGTCGAGAACCCCAAAGACACCCCCGGATCAGCGGGCTCTACTGCTCCAAGCCTTCCTCTCCATCGGACACGTCCCTCCGGCATTGTTCACCCTGGCCAAGTTCCCGTGGCTCGCGCATTCCCATCCCGTGATTGCCGACTTGATCCTGCGGATAGTGGATCATGCGATCGAACCGGTCTATGCTGCCACTCGGAAGGAGGAAGAGGATATGGAAATGGATGCCCCAACGCCAGGCTACACGGAAAGGATACGAGCGAGAGAGGTGGTCTATACACTTATCGCTCCCGTCCCTCCTCCTTCGGTGGACAAGCAGTTCGAGTTCTTTTACTCATCATGGAGAGAAGAGCTCGAGGTGTGGTCATCGGTGGAAGACATCTGCAGCAAAGGTTTAAGATGGCTCGCCCTCATACGGGGCCTAGGTGGCAGGTCCTCCGTGGTGATGGTCAAGATCTGTCGGATCGCAGCTCGACATTTTGACAATCTCCAGAAGGAGAAGGAAGCGGAGCTCGGATTCGCATCCGCATCGCGGACGAGGGAGGAGAAGGCCAAGCTACATGTAAGCATGCTGCTTCAGGCTCTCACTGGACGCTCATGTCTCCCAAGCCGTCCGAGGCCGAAATGGAGCCCTGGCTTGATGTCCTTCGACTATCACTGCTCCCATCCCTTTGTGTCTCGAATGCTATGGCACCATTCGACTCCGAGATTTGGTCTTTAGTCAAGCATTTCCCCTACCCCACTCGATACGCCCTGTATGGGGAATGGCGAGATTCCACCTCGTCTTTTAGAGGACGGAATTCCTGCCCATCCGCCTCGTCGGCTGCCGCGGCATCTGCTAGGGAGGTCAAAAAGGCTCTATCAAGAGTGACGGCGACAAGCGCATCTGCAGCCGCGGGTGCCGTTGACCGGGGTCCAGCGAGAACGCTAGCCAAGTTGTCGCATACGAATCCGTGTGCGCTGTGGTCGACAGCGATCGTGCAGGTCAAGGCCTACGTCAATATCGGTCAGTTCATTGTAGAGGCTGGACGGTATATGAGTCAGCTATCGGTGGATGTGGCAACTTTTACCTTGGTGGATACGCTGGCGGATGACTTGGTCTCCCGATTGAACCCTACGGGAACTGGTGTTGCGCAGTGGTTGGAAAGTGAGTTGCGGCGTGTGTCAGAATGGTCTAACGATGTCAGGTTTATCGACCTTTGTCGGCGACTTCAATCGCAGGTATACCAACATGGATCTGGAGCCGTTCCTCCAATTCATCATCAACCGATTGATGCGGGGAGAGTCTGCCGACTTGACCATCCTCGCCAGTTTGATCACCGTCATGACGGGCGTCGCGCCCGTCTTCAACTTTGCCGTCTCGCAGGAACAGCTGCAATCGTATTCTGCAGGAAAAGAAATGATCAAGGAGGCATTCTACGCGACGCACATCTCGATCGCACCACCAGCGGATCCGGATCCGACGGCGAAACCGAAAACGGCACCCATCGACAAGGGGAAGAGTACCAAAAAGAGTTTGCCAAGGCTGATCAATGCGCTGCGGGATACAAAGCTCGCTTTGCCGATATGGATCGGTCTCGCGCAAACAAGACAGGGATCCGTCGACAAGATGGGGAACGCGCCGCTCAAGGCTATCGAGATCATGCAGGATTCTGTGAGTAGCCTTTGCGACAGTCGGTCTCAATTGACACGATATAGTGCCACGATGTATTTATACAATACGGCGACTTATTGGCGGACCAATTGTCACCGGAAGAACATATCGCGACCATCCCAGATCTGGCCACCCTGGTGTCTGATTTCGGGCTCGAATACGGCATGGCCTTCCAAATCCTGCGGCCGAGGTTGAATGCGGAGGTTGACAAGGCCAAGTCGCTGGACAAGGCAGCCGTCCACAGGAGGTTGGTTGCCGAGAAAGAGGCGCTAAGTCAGAAACGGGTGGTTATAACGCCGGCGGATGACGTGGAAGTACACAGTCCGTCGAAGAAAGACGACGTGGTGATGGAGGAAGAGGCGGAGAAGGTTGCCGATGTTCAGAATGTTCCTGCTCTCCGACCGAGCGTAAGTCGATAATAACTATCTGAACTTGTTGATCTAACCGACGCCTACGGTGATAGTCTCGCGCTAAAGTCTGGTGGCCGAGCGCGTTGACAGATACCATGCAGCAGGCCCGCAGCCTGTTGCCCTCGGACGTCAATGATGTCTTGAGGTAAGGTCCCGATCTTCCTTCGGGTCGAGACTTACATCTGCGACAGTGCCGCATTCTTTGTCATTTTCTGGCACCTGTCCGTCTCGGATATCTCGTTCTCGCTGGAATCTTACACGCGATCGATCGAGCGTATACGACGGCTAGAAAACGTTGTTGCAGGCTGGAAACAGAACACGGCCGACAACCGGACCGAGCGAGCTCGGTTCAAGGCGAGGATTGATCAGCTTGAGAAGGAGAGGGACGCGCAGCAGGCTATGGTCAATGGGCCCAATAGGCGGAGACTGAGGCTGGAAAGCTCGAAATGGTTTGGAAAAGGTATGTCTAGGCCTTACGAATAGCAGTTGATCCCTGGTCTGGCAGCTATCGAAGAACGGAACCAGCAGAAGATGCTCAGCGTGCAACTGCATCAGTACTGCTTCTATCCGAGGGCGCTCTTGTCTCCCGGGGACGCTGTATTTGTCGCCAAGTTCATCCAGACCGCTCACGAGCTGGGAACAATCGGGTTTAGCACTGTATTTGTCTACAATAACGTACGTCTAGGTACAACGAATAGCTTCCTAACGCTGCGCAGTTCTTCAACGACCAACTCGCCGCCTGCATATTTTCTTGCACCGAAAGCGAGGCCAGAAACCTCGGCCGATGTTTATCGGCCATCATGGCGACGCTTGATTCGTGGCATTCCGACGAAGCGATATACAAGAAGGAGGCTCTCGGATTACCCGACCAACCGAAAGAGGGTGTGGAGGACAAGCCGTTACCTGGAATGATGTTCCGGCCATCGAAACAGTCTGGCATGGTCTTGATGGACTGGCAGCAATTCAGAAATTTCTATGCCAAGTGTCACCACGGGATCTGCAAGGTCGGCTTGGATGGATCGGAGAAGCGAACGAGGTACTGATGATTTCGAACAGGCTCTGGTCTCGTGCTGGACGGAATCCGATTTCATGCATACGAAGAACGCCATCACTGTGGGGTTACAGGTCATCAAGTACTTTCCGGTCATGCAAACCGACGGAGCTCAAGTTTTGGAATCGGTGTTGGCTCTGCAAGCCAAGGATCGAGACCTGACGCCGGATGTCAAGGCTTTGGCTACTTCGTGAGTAGACCTCGGTGCCGCAGTGATCTGCGCTGACCAGTCCTCGACAGGTACTACACGCATCTTAAGAATCGGGAAAAGACTAGACCATTAGTGGAACCCTCCAGGTTCCATTCCAATGGGGGACCCAAAATACCGACTGGTCCGAGAGCGTCCATCCCCGTTGCTCCGCCAAATGGGGACGTTGCTATGGAGGAAGCTGTCAAGGATGTTGTTCCAGCTGTCGAAGGCGCGAAGGAGGTGGATGATGAAGCCAAGTGAGTAGTCGTGACCGACTTGATATTGTTCTGACCATCCAAAGGACGACGGTAACCACTCCGGAAGTCGCTAGTAGGGTGATGACCCCACCTCTGATGACATCGACGGCACCAGAGCGAGTAAAGTCTCCTCCTGTGGGCCCCAGAGCGACCCGATCGACAGCTTCATCTGCCTTGTCTACCCCGGCGAGACCTCCATCCAGGACCAATGGGCAAACGGCGTCTTCTATCGGAAACGGATCCGTCCCGACAGGTCCCTCGCGCAATGCCTCGGGTCTACCCACCAGGCCAACTGCGACGTCCATGGCCCCGCCACAACGGAGCGACCTGTCGGTCGACGAGGAAAGGGCCGCAGCCAGAGCGAGAAAATTTGGTTCTCTTGCTCAACCCGACAAGGCTGCTTCCACCCCACCTCCCGAAGTACAACCAAAAGTTGTCGAAAGGCCCAACTCTCCCACTCCAGCACCGGTATCGAGAAAACCCTCGCCTGCGCCATCGACAACGAAGAGTGTCGATTCTCGGGCCGAAAGAAAAGATAGGGAGAGGGGAGCGACAACAACAGTACCGGTGTCGGACGAACATGAAGCGAGGTTGAAACAGGAGGATCTACTGAAGAGTCGCGAGAGACGGCTGAGGCGGGAGAAGGATAAGGACAAGGAGACGCCGGAGGAACGAGCTGAGCGGAAAGCGAAGGAGAGGGAGAGAGATAAGGAGAGGGATAGGGAGAGGGACCGAAGGGGGACCGACGACGCGCACAGGCGAAGAGGTCGTGACGAGGTATGTGTTCTGACGATTGCGGGAGAGTAAGACTGATCAGAGATCGATAGCATCGCGATCGGGACCGTGGAGACGAAAGGAGGGGCAGTCGTCGCGGCGAGAAAGATGACAGGAGGGAAGATAGGAAGCCGGAGTCGAGAGAGTCAAGAGACGATCGCAAAGTGGATCCGAGGGATGACCGGAGAGTGGATCCGAGGGATGACCGCAAGGTGGATGCCAAGGACGAACGCAGAGCGGATTTGAAAGACGACCGTAAAGTGGATTCGAAGGACGACCGCAAAGTGGATCCAACAGACGATCGAAAGCCGGAGCCGAGAGACGATAGACGAGACGAGCGGAGAATCGATGCGCCTTATGACCGTCGCAATGCTCAGCGCGACGATGGCTACCGTGATCGGGACCGACGACCACGAGATGCCCGGGATTCCCGGGACACTCGAGATCAACGAGATCTTCCCGGACCGAGAGGTCCCGACAGAGATATGCGGTCAAGTAACGGGGAGAGGAGAGGAGAAACGACTCCGAAGGATACCTTGCGACCAGAAAGGAATATCGGTCCCGAGGGAAGGATCATCGATGCCCCCAGAACGCGACCGGATGGGGTGAGTATTCGTATGTGGTGCGTACAGCGCATGCTGATGATCTTGCCAGTTGCTACCGGCTCGGCCGGCTGACCATTCTCGCCATGCATCGAGACCTCCACCTCAGCCGCAGACCTACGCCTTGCCGCCTCGACCGCGATCTCCGGGCGGCCGATCTGCTCCCACCAGCCTTGCGGCGAGGATGGGCCCAGCGGTAGTTGCTCCCAGTCCAAAAAGGGCGACTCCGCCTCCTGTTTCTCAACCGAAAGAAGTCGTGCCAGACCGAGCACCGACGCCGGCGCCCTCAACCGTGGACTCAAAAGTCAATTCCGATCCGAGAAAACGGCCGCTTGAAGGTGTGTGCTGCATGTTGATGACTGAACGAATACTGATGAGCGGACGACAGACGCTGGCGCCCCGCCCAAGGAAGAATCTCCAGGAGCTGCAAAACGGGTCAAGATTGACCGTAACAAAGCACGAAGAGTCGGGGATGGAGGGGGGAACCGCTTGTTGGCCGGAGCTATCAAGGCGGCGGCCCCTGAGAAAGAGAGTCCATCATGAGAGTAGTACAAGTAGAGTAAGGCATTGGCATTGTGATGCATTGCATTGTTTTGACCACCAAACGTCGGCGCAGTCCGACGCGAAGGTCGAGACGGATTGCTGACGTAGTCTCCTTCCACTTTTCCTTTGCGATCCGGTTCGCTCTTCTGATCAGTACAACAAGCCCTAGGTCTCGGACCTCTCACTGTCAGTCTTCGCTGAAACGTCAAAATGGCACGGCCGTTCGCGCCGCTCCTTTTCGCCGCCTTGTGTATTGGCCAGGGTGAGTTCGGGGCAGTTTGCAGTTTGAAGTACCTTTGACTTCCTGGGAGCTAACCCGTCGTTCATCTCCCTCTCTTCCGTTAGTCATGGCACACGAGCATCACAACGTGACCGAGATCGATATGTCTGTCCCGTTCGACAATCTGATATACGTTCATGTAGGTCATGGCTGTTGACTTGGTTGTAATTGACTAGAGAATCTAGATGACCCTGCAAACGGTCGTATGGATCGTACTATTTCCGATTGGAATGGTCTTGGGCCTGTCCAAGTATGTCCTGGTGAAAAGGAGGTCATGCTGACACAGGACCAGGTCGAAATACCATGTCCCTTTGCAATCGCTCGGGGCGGTGCTGAATTTCGTCGGCGTCTGGCTGGGCCACCATCACCACGGGCGCATGTTTCCAGCGACTGTGAGTGTCGGGTCTGGAGATGTGGCTGACTGTGTATAGGTGCACGGCACGATGGCCAAGCTACTGTCTCTTTTTCTGATCGTCGTAAGTGGACTATCAACCGTCATGGTGGATCAGGCTGATAGCCAGCTACCTTTCCAGCAAGCGTCTTGTGGGATATTTCTGAAGCTACATATCATGGAGAAGACGGTGCGTCCGTGGGTCGTCCGGGTCCATGGGATCATTGGCAGAGCGTTCCCTGTGCTGGGATGGACGCGTGAGTCCATGATCTCGAAGCCAGACCTGATGGGCAGAAATTCTCTTCGGCGTGGCGACGGCGCTCTCTTTCTGCCGTGATGGAAATCTGGGCCAGTGCGCCGCTCACTACATCATGGGCTCGGCGTTCATAGGCTATGCGGCGATCCTCGTCATCATGCTGAATTTGGGGGGCAATTGGTTGAAGAGGACGGGGCACAGCCAAGAGATGCTCGACAGCTCGGTCATCATGGTCTGGGTGAGTGGGGTCTTGCTCGCTGTCGCAAAGCCTGACACTTTGCCAGGGAATTATCAACACGTTTACGGAACACCACGGTGGACCATGGAGTCACAAAGACATGCAGCACACGATGATGGTGAGTGTTATCACATCGGCGGGAGCCGTTTTGGGCCTGATTCGATCTGCCAGGGTGTCCTTTGGTGGGCTGGTGGAATGCTCGGCATTTTCCTCAGTAGGAACGGGCAGAGATCGTTTGTCCCGGCTGTTATGTGAGTTCCTCGCCCCCTGTACAGAGCCATAACTCACCGGTCGACCAGTATTGTCTTTACAGGATGGGGCATGTCGGCGCACGAACAAGCGCTCATGATTTCGACCAAGGTCAGCCAGCTGATTGAATCCACGCAAGCGGTATTTGATGCTCGAGTAGATCCATGCTATGTTTGGCTACGCACTCATGGCGGCTGGCGTCCTTCGAATCGTTGAGGTCTGCTTCGTGTTGAATGATGGCCCTACAAACAACAGCGCCATCAGGATATTCCAGCATCTGCCACCCTATGTGAGTATCCGCCATGCCCAGAGGATAGGCAACTGATGTGTGCTATAGCTTCTCGTTCTCGGAGGCACCCTATTCATGTCTGCGACCGACGAGGAAATGCACAATGCAGACGAGTATGTCTCTTCTTTCAGCCGTCGCATCTAACTTACACCATGGCAGCCTCGGAATCGATCACGTCACCTATGCGCTTTTCGTGAGTCCCGTCCCTATCCTGGTGGACGTCTTATAACCCGCCGCAGGACTTCTCCCTCTCGTTCCTCATCTATCTCCTGATCACCTTTCTTGTACACCTGTACTCGAATTCGGGTCGAAACGCGTCTTCCAAAACCAATACGGACCACCTCCAGGAGACGGGCTATTCGAAATTGGAAACTGCCGAAGGGCCCGAGTCGTTTGAGCTGACCGAGCAGGACTCGGGCGACGAAGACGCCATCAAGATCGGGACGGGATTGGAGAGCGAATGGACGCGGAACGAGAACGCGAGTCGCGCGGGTGGGGTGAGGCTGTGAGATCTGGCTCGTACATGTTGTTTTGCATTATGCATAGGGTTACAAGAGCTTTTTCTTTGCTTCTGCCTTGTCGGTCTCTTTACCACAATTCGCATTGCTCAGATTTGGGCGGTCGCATCTGGGTTTATTGGTGAGCTTGCTAACACAACGGGACAGAGTAGCTTACTCCCGAACCGACTTTGCATCCGAATGCCTTGTGGAAGGCTTCAGAGTTGGACAAGGTACCCTTGACCTAGGCCCGGCGTCAATCGCGCTCGAAGAACAAAAAGACAAAGAACCCACTCTAAATTGATTGGGACTGTGCGGGTCCGTCAAGACTCTTACCTTGGCCGCCGCGGGCTTGATCAACTGCGCCCAAGCTCTTCCGAAACTGATGAAAAACATCTGCTCGGGCGTGTAGCCCAGCCCGGGTAGGTGCTCGTCGATACCGTTCGATCGGACCTTGGCCTTCCAGGCGGCAAACGACTGGGCGATGCCCGAGTCTGCAATGTTCTCCCCATTCGTCAAGTTGCCATTGACGTGGACCTTTTTGCCGTCTCCGTCGAGAATGTAATACTTGGAGTACTGCTTGGCGACGCACTGCGCACGGTCCTCGAATGCCCGGATCGTCGTGTTGGTCCACCAGTCCCGCAGTCTGCCTTGTTCGTCGTACTGCGCACCCGTATTGTCGAACGCGTGCGTGAGCTCGTGTGCAGCGACGGAACCGAACGCTCCATAATTCATGTACGACGGCCACGAGCCGGAGAAGAAGGGCGGCTGCATGATGCCTGCCGGGAAGACGATCTCACCGTCCGGGGGAGAGTAGTAGGCGTTAACAGTCTGCGCGTTCATTTCCCAGCTGTTTCGATTCCGTCGGCTACCCAAAGAAGACTACGAGGGGTCAGCGCCAAGCCGATGTTCGATGGGGACGAAAAGAGGCTCACCCAGGTTCGAATCTCGTCCAGCACACTGATCGAGTCTAAGTGGAGCCCACCCGTATGAAATTTGGACTTACGTGGCTCGCAAAACATTGCCAAAGAAATCCTTGGAATCGATATCGAGGCGTCCATAGTAGTTTTGGAGACTGACTGGGTCGGTTGTATTGGGATACAGGGGGTACCCGATCTTTGGAATAATAGCCTCGGCCTTGAGCTTGGCTGCCTTTGCCGATTTGTCATCCATCCACTTGATATCAGAGAGTCTCGATTCGAACGCCGAAACGATAGCTACCCATTAGCCTAGTCTTGTAAAGCAAGGCTCACCAAAGATGATATCTTCTCCCTCAGTTTTGGCCCCGGCCGAAAAGGCTTCCCTCACAAACTCTCGCCCGGCAAGATGGCCCACGATATTGTCGACCCATCCGAGGCACACGTCTACTCTGTCTTCCTCAGCACCCTTTTTGATCCCCCTCAGCACTTCGTCCAGTCGTTTGGCCTCTTTCCGGACCTCCACACTGGCGCCAAGCGCGCCAGAATACGACATGGCCAATCGGGTGACAAAGTATCCCGATAGAACATAGTCTGGCGTCTGGGCGATGAGCTTGGATACGGATTTTAGGTACGGTGGGTACGAGACGACAATGTCCTTGGGGAAGGCCCGGGGCGCAAAGGTCGAGAGGTAAGCAGGGAGATCCAAAAATGGGAGCGCGTCGGAAACGTTGGTCGTGGGATAGGGATTGTAGGCGTAGTGCGGGTTGAAAAGATATTCGGGATCCGCGCCGGCTTTCATCAGTGCCCGCTCAAACTTGACGACCTTGGCGGCGAGCTTTTCCATTCGTTTCTCAAGCGACTCGCTGCCGGTCGGCTCGTCAGGCTTTTTCCCTCCATCGTCGTCTCCGGGCCAGGGCCAGGGCCAGCCATTTTCTTGAACGAGCTCGGTGAGGTCTTCGACCAGGTCGCGTTTGGCATGGGCTTTAGTATGAGAGGCGATATCGACCAGCATGTTGGCAATGACGGATTGGTACAGGTCGAGAATGGGCGCTTCGTCATAGTATTCCTTGGAAGGGAGACCGCCAAAGGCTTGGTACAGGGCTAACGACTGGATCTGGGAGTCTTGTCCCCCCGAGTCGCCCTCGATGACAAAGTTGATTAACGTGTCGACACCTGTGCTGTCAGTCAACGCACTATTGCAGGACGTACCTCGCGAAGCCAACCAGGCTAGGGTTGACGTAATTCTGGCCCGTCTTTCCTTGTCGAATTTAAGCGTTTCGACCTCCAAGTCGCCACAAGCTCTCTTTTCCGAGGGTGCCAAGTGGGATCCAGACTCTTTCATGGCTTTCATATCCTGGACATGCTTTGCAGAAGCAATCAGGTCTGGAGAGATTTCGTACGAGCCATCGTACGTTCCGCTCCACTCGGTCTCCACGGCCTGAACATCTGGAGCAGGAATGAGGTCAAAGGGCGCAAACTTGTCAAGGATGGTGTCCACGAGCGAGATCAGGGGTTTGATTCCGATGTCGTCTAGCCGATCAATGTCTAGGCAACTGGTGTAGACAGACTTGAGCTTATTAAGATTGGCCTCATCGGGCGTTGCGGCGAGATCAAGGGATGTGGACGGGATGGACTCGAGCACTTGGCGGATGATTTTCTGCATGGATCAGCTCAGGCGGGGGTCGGATTTCTCACCTTATTGCGGTCCGAAACCTCGTTGAAGGTCCCGTAGATTGATCTCGAGGCGGGGATCTCATGCGTGGCATCCCATCCTCCCGCTGTTAATCGTCAGACGAGTCGGCGGAAAAAAGTGAAGACTCACTCGCAAACTCGTAAAAGTCTTCGCACGGATCGACCGATGTATTGAGCGATTGCAGAATCTGGGCGGAAAGCAGCACACAATCCGTCGTCACGCAGAGTTTGGGTTCGGGCTTGCCTGTGGGCGAGGTAAGGACAGTGGTCGTTGCGGTGGCGGTTGCGGTGGCCGTCGTTGTTGCGGTCTTCCACTTGACTTGGTTCGATTTGTGTCGTTCTTTCTTGAGCATGCTCTCGGCACCGGCGAAGAGGCCAACAAATGTGCTCATCAGCAGAAGAAGGAGGATTCCAACTCCGGCCAGAGCCTTTTCGAGCGAGGTAAGGGGCCGACCGGGACGGAAAAGGGAGTGGGAGGAGGCCGAGCCATTGGAATCGTCGAGAAGGGGTGCGGTCTCTGGTAAGGGGGATGAGCAACGTGCGGAAAGGACAAGATCATTACATACCCTCATCGGTGGAAAGTCGCGGGCCGGGCATCGCGAAGACAATAGGCGATGTATATGCGATCGCTGCGAACTAGAGATGAGTGGTGTGGTGCTGCTGGCGATACTGATGCCTTCAGAGGGGATAGATGACTCGAAGAGATCTGTCGGCGACGAGGTTGTCCGTTTCACCTGCTTGCGCGTCACCGTTACCGTCCACCATGTGGCGGTTATGCTGCTTACCGGACATGCCCGAATCAAGTCTTGATGCGCAACAGTAGCGTTGCTGGCCCACAAATCCAATCCATCTCCGCTGGCACACAGGTCCAAGAGCCACCTGGATGAGCTACGAACTGTCCTCTGCATCTCTCTTCGGTGACTTGGTGATACCTACCTTTCTAAGCTTGCGCGACTTGGCTCTTAAGTGCCACATCCGGTCTTCCGGCAAAGAGGCTGATAATTCCGGAACTCATATGGAGGACGCGACCGAGACGCGTCTCGACCACCTCGACTGTAGATTTCAATCTACACCGACCACACCACCCACCATGTCCTCCCCTTCCCACCTCGGCCTTCCTTCCTCGTCAGCACCAGGTCCCTCTCCCAACTCCTCGTCCCTCCCGCAATCTCGCCCCATCGTTGACCCACTCGCGTTCGATGTCCACGGGCTCGGCGGTTCACGACCGGCTGCCAATGGCGATGGATCCCAAGCTGGCGAAGACACGGGTCCTGAGCGACGTCGGGGCGGCACAAGGCGACAAGGCGGAGGATTCGATGACATTCCCCGTGTCAAGGATGCCACCGGCGAAAAGGTCATGGAGAGTTTTGCTCAATTCTTGGAAAAGTAGGTCGCATTGTGCTTCCTCAGCTGACCTGCTAGCTACACCGACCAGATCGCTCTACCTGACACACCTGCGTCGTTCAATGCCCTTCCTGCCACTGCCGATGAGGCGAGACTGTACATCGATCAGATCAAAGCTCTGAAAGAATACCAGATCACTACACTCTACGTCGACTTTGGCCACCTCCTCGAGCGTGAAGAAGTGCTTGCTCGAGCCATCCAGGATCAGTACTACCGGTGGGTTTTGCAAACAGGTCTCAGTCAACTCGATGCTGACAACAAAGCTGCCCCAGATTCCTCCCATACCTCCGTCGAGCCCTCCAATCCCTTGTCCGCCGCTACGAGCCAACTTATCTATACCTTTCATCCACCGCCTCAGCTACTTCCGCTTCCGCCTCGTCCCTCACCACCCGAGAGTTTTCGATAGCCTTTTACAATCTCCCCCTGACGTCCGGTATCCGGGATTTGCGAATGAACCGGATCGGCCAGTTGATGAGCATCAGCGGTACCGTCACACGTACCAGTGAAGTCCGTCCCGAATTGGTCAGCGGCACCTTCACTTGCGAGTCGTGCCACATGACGATCCGAGACGTCGAGCAGCAATTCAAATACACCGAGGTAGGTGACGTTTCAAGTCTTCTGCTACTGCTCACACCTGTGAAGCCCGCACTGTGCCAGAACTCTACCTGTAACAACCAGTCTGGATGGCAGCTCAACATCGAGCAGTCCAAGTTTTCAGATTGGCAAAAAGTTCGGATTCAAGAGAATGCCAACGAGATCCCCACGGGCTCGATGCCGAGATCGTAAGTCCGCCCCACCGTTCTCCACTAATGTCAGTCTCGATGTCATTCTACGGGCGGAAATTGTGGAAAAGGCCAAGGCCGGAGACAAGTGCAGATTTACCGGAACATTTATCGTCGTCCCCGATGTGTCCCAGCTGGGCCTACCCGGCGTGAATGCCGAAATGATGCGCGAGAACCGGGGTGGCCGAGGCGAAGGCGGTGTAGCCTCGCAGGGAGTGTCGGGATTGAAATCGCTCGGAGTGCGGGATTTGCAGTACAAGACTGCTTTCCTCGCCTGCATGGTCCAAGCGGGCGACGCCAAGGTGAGTGTTCGTCCGAGATCTCTGTACTGATTTTCGTAGGCTGGAGGAACCGATGTCCGAACGGATTCGGATGGAGTCGAGGACCAGGCCACGTTCCTCAACAGCTTGACTCAGCCCGAAGTCGACGAGCTCAGAGCCATGGTCAATACCGACCACATCTATCAGCGACTAGTGTCGTCCATCGCGCCGACGGTGTATGGTACGTGCTCGACGATGTGTCCCCGCTGATAAGTTAGGCCACGAGATCGTCAAAAAAGGCATCCTGCTTCAGCTCATGGGCGGAGTGCACAAGGAAACGCAAGAAGGTATCCATCTCCGTGGCGACATCAACGTCTGTATCGTTGGCGATCCGTCCACGTCCAAGTCGCAGTTCCTAAAGTAAGCCAACCTTGACAACTCCGCTGACGCCAGATACGTCTGTGGCTTCCTCCCACGCGCCGTCTACACCTCTGGCAAAGCGTCTACTGCCGCCGGTCTTACCGCCGCTGTCGTGCGTGATGAAGAGTCCGGCGAGTTCACCATCGAGGCCGGAGCGCTCATGCTGGCCGACAACGGTATTTGCGCGATCGACGAGTTTGACAAGATGGATGTGGCGGACCAAGTCGCGATCCACGAAGCGATGGAACAGCAGACCATCTCGATCGCCAAGGCCGGTATCCAGGCCACACTGAATGCTCGTACTTCCATTCTCGCCGCTGCCAACCCCGTCGGCGGTCGATACAATCGCAAGATGTCGCTTCGGGCCAACGTCGCCATGTCGGCGCCCATCATGTCGCGATTTGACCTGTTCTTTGTTGTTCTTGACGAGTGCAACGAGAATGTCGATCTGCACATTGCGCAGCATATCGTCAACGTCCATCGGTTCCGAGACGCCGCCATCTCGCCAGAGTTCTCGACCGAGGCGCTGCAGCGATACATTCGATACGCGAGGACGTTCAGTCCAAAGGTGCGTGGTCTCACTTTGGGAATGAATGTCTGTTTACATTGTCACAGTTGACGGCGGCAGCGTCGGCGGTTTTGGTAGACAAGTATAGGACGCTGCGGCAGGACGAGGGCGGGCCGGGCAAGTCGAATTTCCGAATCACGGTACGACAGCTGGAATCCATGATTCGATTATCCGAAGCGATTGCTCGGGCGAACTGCCAGAACGATGTGTGTGATCTTAAGCTCTTACAGGGACACCCGCTAACCTGACGTAGATCTCACCAGCGATCGTCAAGGAAGCCTACTCTCTCCTGCGTCAATCCATCATCCACGTCGAGCAAGACGATATCAATTTCGACGACGAGGCTGACGAGGTCGCGCCTGCCGACACAGCGGGCGAGGATACCGAGATGGACGAGGCGGACATTGCGGCACTGGACGCGATGGAGTCGTCGTACAACCAACGTCAAACCTCGACTGCTGCCGACGAGTCTTCTCTCCCGCCGTCTTCCGTCCCCAAACGCAAAATGAGGATAACCTGTGGGTCCTTTTTCTGAGATGGACCTCAAGCTGACCATCTACCAGACAACCAATACATGGAAATTATGAATCTCTGCGTCCTCCACCTGTCCGAGATCGAACGGACTTCCGGTACCGGCGTTGACAGGGAAGAACTGATCGAGTGGTACCTCGAGCAAAAAGAGCACGAAATGGAGAGTATCGAAGAGATGGAATACGAGCGCGAGTTGATTGGCAAGGCGCTGCATAAATTGGCGAGGGAGAATTATCTGCTTGAAATCAGGGGCGATGTCGGCGAGGGACTGGCGAGCGAGGAGAGTATGGAGAGCGCGCCAACGGGGTTGGAAAAGATTCATTATGTCGTTCGTGAGTGGATCTTCGGGGTTTCGTGGAAAGGGCTGATGGAGGTGTAGATCCGCAAGTGGATTTGTCGGATCTGTCGAGCTCGCTGGCGGCGTAGTCGGGTCTGTTGGGGGCTTAGATGCTGGGTTGGGTTGGGTAATAGTGGGTTAATCATGTATTTCTGTGTTCAACTGCCTGTTGCAAAAAACCATGCATCATGCGGACCCTTCCTTGGCCTTCAAGTCCACCTCGAGCCCCTGCAGCGTTCTGACCAACCCCCCACCGCCCGCTTGCGCGAGCACGCCGACCAAGTTTCTCGAGTTGACCTCGAGCAGCCCGACGAGCTGACTCCTCAGCGCATCGAGATCGCCCAGCTTTCCAATCTGGGCAATCTCGTCTACCCCGACGAGCCGATTGCGCTCCACGATTCCGACGACGACGCCGACGGCCGGCTGCTTGACGGGTTTCGCATCCTTTGCCGTCGACTCCTCCTTCTGGACCTTTTTGATCGTGCGCTCGATCGCCGAGATCATTTTGGCGAGGTACGGCGGCGAGAGGTCCGTCATGGTCAAT
>JASZXS010000141.1:0-35829 GCA_035521475.1 Tremellales sp. Uapishka_1 | reverse complement strand
CATGTTCGTGGGAGGTTGGTCGATCGAATGTAATCTTGAGCGGTGGACTAACGTGCGATAGACGGTCTGAACGATTCGGTCGCGCTCGCAGCGGCCGACGTGTCCGTCGCCATGGGCCACGGATCACAAGCGACCCTCGCCGGCGCAGATTTCGTCCTCCTCAACTCCTCCCTCGACACCCTTCTTCCGCTCCTGCACATCTCGCGCAAAGTGTACAAGTGAGTGTCGCCCGCACTCCCTTTTCCCCTTCCCCTTCTGATGGATCTCCGTGACAGTCGGCAACGCCTCAACCTCCTCTGGGCGCTAGTGTTCAACCTCGTCTGCCTGCCCTTTGCCGCCGGCGTCTTTTATGGAGCACACCATATCCGATTGTCTCCCGTCTGGAGCGCCGTCCTGATGGCGCTGAGTAGTGTCAGCGTCGTGTGCAGCAGCTTGGCATTGCGGTGGGGGTGGTGAGGCAAGATGTAGTGTATGATCATGCATATGTAGATGTGTATCGCGCGAAGAGCTTATGACAACAGTTTCGCATTGAGGCGGCGCAGTTCCTGCGGCGTGAAGCGGAGAATGACCGAGAGGACTCGCACGAGGTTTGGCTAAGATGCGATCAATACCCTGGATGCTCACACGAGTTCAGTACACTCACCCTCATCTCTTTGTGTTCCAAAAACTGCAGAATCACGTTCCGCAAGTACTACGCCGCATCAGCATTGGCTGTACCTGCTCGGATCCATCCCGCCGACTCACCTCGAGATTGACCTCCTCTTCCTCCTGGTTCTTGTCGCCCGCGCTGACCTCGCTACTGCGCTCGACGACGCTCTCGAGACTCCTCCTCAGCTCGCGCGTCGGCGTACCGGGCGCATCGGGACTCGCGATACCAGACCGCAAGACGCCTGCGCCACCACTCCCGCCAGCCCAGTACCCGACCCCGGGGTTCCGCGAGCGTTCCATCAGCTGGACAGAAGACTGCACCTTGCGCAGCTCTTCCCGTATCGTCTTGTTATTGGCCTTTAATTGCGCCGCGTGTGATTTCGCGTCGTCCACTTGGGACTGCAGGGCGACGATCTGCGCTTGCAGGTTGGCGATCTCGTCCCGTGCGGATTTCTGCAGCGTCCCCAATCAGCCCTCCCTCCACAGAGCACATGGTACCATCCGACCCACCTCGCCCTCAGCGGCGACGCCGACGTCGCCCTTGACCGCTTCGACCTTTTCTTTCAGCTCGAGAATGTCCCGCTCGAGTAACCGCCGCTTCTCCTCCCCCTCTTCGATCTTGACCTCCTTCTCCCGCCGCGTCCGCAGCGATTCGGCATACTCGCTCTCCTTCTCCGTGATCGCCCGCCGGAGCTTCTCGAGCTCCCTGACCCTCTCCCCGAGCTTGGCACCCCACTCCTCCTCCGCCTCGTTCCGCTCGTTCTCCAGTGTCCTGATCCGCGCACGCAGGTCGGACAGCTTGGCCTCGGAGCGAGCCTCCGCCTCGGCTAGTAATCGCTGCACTTCGAACTGGGACGCAGAGTTGCCGCGAGAGCGGGAAGGCGAGGGCGAAGGCGAGCGGTCGACCATGCCCACTCCGAGAGAGATCCGGCCTTTGCGTTTCGTGTCGGACGCATTATCCTCTAGTAGTGCGCAGCGTTCACTTGCTTCGCGCAGCTGGAACTCTAGTTCCTTCGTCCGGGTCTGCAACGATTCCATCTCGGCGCGAGCAGTCTCGACCTCGGCTTGACGGGACTGCAGCGTGTTAAACTGGGATTGCTTCGTCGCGCTCAGCTCTTTGACAATGGCTTCCAAGCCAGAGATTTTGGTTGATTTCGTCGAGAGATCTTTCGCATGCGACGCCTGGGGGCTGTTAGCCTTTGCTCAAACCGACGGAGATTGCGTACCTTCGTGGTGATCATCTCTAATTCCCAAGCAGCCTTCTTGGTAGCCACATCCTTCTCGTACCTCTCTTTCGCGCTGGCCAACTCTCTCTCGAACCCCTTGCGCAGCGCAGTCACCTCCCGCTCCCTCTCCGCCTTGACCTTTTCGACTTCTTCACCCGCACGACTCCTTTCGGCCCTCTCCTCCGCGCGATCCTTCTCAATCTCCTCCTTCTCCTTCTCCACCTTGACCAACTTCATCCGCACCGTCTTCAGCAGCGAGATCGCTTTGGTCCTCTTTTCTTCTTCCTCCTTCGCGGTCGTCTGCGCCTTGGCAAGATCTGACCTGAGAGACGAAAGCTGCAGCAGGTCGGACGCCTTGGAAGATAAGTTTGTTTCGGCCGTCGAGAGCTGTGTTCGCAATTTGGCAACGAGATCGGTCTGGGACGAGGCTTCGAGGCGATGCGTATCGCGCAACTCCTCCATCCGCGAGTCTTGCACTATTCCAGAGTCAGCACATGTCACGCGGGGAATTGATCGACTGACACCTGATCTTATCCTGGAGTCGACGCAACTCGTCCATGCTCATCTCCACCTTGACATTCACCATCCTGACCCATCCATCCAGTGCTTCGAAATCCTGGATCCCGCCTTCCAGCGGCGTCAGTTCCTTCAGGACCTTGTTGGCGCCATGAGTCTGGGAGAGGAGAGTGGTGAATCTTTGCGAGAGGTCTGGGCGTTCTCAACTTGGCATTCTCGGCTCATCCCAAGGCGAACATACCTTCGTACCGCCTTTCCATGTCTGCTACTTTCTTTGCCGAGACCCCGTCGACATCCTTTTCAGCCATCCCTTCATCTCCATTCTCTGTCACTCCATCCGCTGTCTTGGTCTCAATAACCAGCGCGAGATCTTCATCCTCGCTGTCCTTGGCGTCGGGTGTAGCCAGCTCGATATCCAATCTAGGGGGATCGGCAGGATCGTTGGCGATGATGAGGGGAGATGCGCCAAGTGGGTCTGCATAGGCTGAAGGACCCAGGGACACGGGTAGGATGACTGGCGATGGCGGTAATGGAAACGTCGATGGATCCTCGGGGTTCGGCGGCGGGAAGGCAGGAGGAGGTGTGCGCAGACGGGGAGTCCCCGCTACCGACGGCGTCAGCGACCCCAAGCCAAAATGCGAGGCCGTGAATAATCTTGCAGGCGAAGACACTGGGGACGGCGGAAGATCCTTGAGCTCCTGTTGACCGTGGTTCGGATCGCCCGATCCCAGAGTGTAGAGTTTAGTCTCGACAGAGCCTCTATTCAGTTGAAAGCTCTTGCGCAGCCCGGAGAGCGCGTTTTCGGCCAAGAGTGACGTCGAGGACGAGGCGGTATGATGAAGCCCTGCGGTAGGTCTCGTTGGAGAACTCTCTGTTCGCGAGGGCACCTTTTCCGCGGTCGGAGAGGAGGCCGATGGGGAATGCGTGAGGTTGCGGCCTTGGGCTTGGAGGTTGGTCCCCACGGAGTCGATAGAGTTGCCCAGTGCTTTCAGTCGGTCGGCGAAGAACATGCCGCCATCCACGACCCACTATCGACCTGTGCTGCAGCGTGATTGAGTGATAGGATGGGGTGAATGGATACAAGTGACAAGTGAACAGCGGTGCCCTCTGGAGGTGGACCTCCCCGCAAGCGTCCTTTGCGGAACCAAACCGGGCCTCCCGAAATGTCAACAGATGGAGGGGTCGCTGGCGGTATCTCTCACTGTTTCTTGCTTGGGCCCTGCGTTAACGGTCACTGGACGCGCAATGGGGCTATGGAAGAACGCCATGGTGGCCATGGGCGCTGCTCAACCCGGCCCCAAGATCACTCCACAAGACCGCGCCATCCTCGAGTAAGCACCGTTCGTCTGCGTTGCCACTCGCACTGATACGATGCCAGTCTGAAATTACAGCGAGACAAGATGAAACAATACCAGAAGCGGGTACGCAGGACCTTTGAGGGAGCTTGAGCTGTGATTGACGGGTCCGTAGCTGCAAGTAGTGCTAGACAGAGAGCAAGAGATAGCAAAAGAAGCCCTGGCGGCCGGGAACAAGGTATGTGTATCTCGACTACTCTGATTGCATCCGTACTGATACGTGCTTCAGACGCGCGCACTGACTGCTCTGCGGCAGCGAAAGTACCAGGAACAGCTGCTTGCCCGGACGGATACCCAACTGCAGACGTTGCAAGAGCTGGCGAGTCGCTTGATCTCCCCTGTTTCTTCATCTGACCTCACACATCTTTCAGGTCAGCACAATAGAATTCACACAGATACAGACGACCGTCCTGCATGGACTGTCCATCGGTAATGATGTCTTGAAACAACTGCATTCGGAAATGTCGCTTGACAAGGTCGAGCGATTGATGGACCAAACGAGGGATGGGGTAGAATACCAGCGGGTGGGTGATCAACGACGAGTGGTGGTGGTGTGCTAATGTGAAAGCGTGATCTCGTAGGAGATCGATGAGGCGCTGATATCGAAGATGACACCGGAAGAGGAGGATGCGGTGCAAGAAGAACTGGCCGCGCTGGAGAGGGAAGCCATGGTCGGTGTTTTGTTACCATCAACACGTTTATCTGAAGCCAATTGTAGCCGAGTATACCGAATATCCCACAGACAGAACCGATCGTGCTGCCATCGGTACCGGTGGAAGCTCCCGTCGCCCTGGAACCCGTCGTCCCGAAGGGTCAGCTGTTTGATCCGATCTCGCGAGACTCGCTGAACCCCTCCCAGAACCAGAATCCAAGACAGCGACTACAAGCAAAGAAGGCCGGGTGGCGCTCGCTGCCTGACGTTGTATCTCCAGTTGTATCAGTATGACAATGTGCATCCTAATTTGCATACCCCGCATAGCGAGCCGTCATCAGCGGATGTGCCATCTGGCCCACATCGCTCGGAATGAAGTTCGCCTCGTGGTCCAGTTCGCCGAGCTTGTCCAGCGTATGTATGTAGTGCATCCCTATCCCGACCTGTGCGAACGTCAGGCCTCCGCTCAGGCTGGAAAGCCTCACCTTGTAGGGCACAGCATGGTGCGAGTCCTCGCTGTCGACCTTGGTCTTCGTATCGGACCCCCCGGCTTTCCGGATACCTTCGCTCGTGACAGGATCCTTTGGCGAGGAGGACGAAGACGGTTCTTTTGGTTTCGAGGACGAGCTAGATTCCTTGGAGCTTGAGGTGGAGCTGGATTCTTTGGGCTTCGAGGAGGAGGAGGATGAGCTGGATTCCTTCGGCTTGACGGAAGGGGAGGATGAGGACGAGCTGGATTCTTTGGGGCGGGAACTCGACGACGAGGAGGAAGCTTTCTCCTTTTCTCTCTCTTTCATGGCTTGCATCTTGGCTAGCTTTTCTTTGTCCTCGCTCGAGCTCGACCCAGAGTTAGAAGTAGAGCTCGACTTGCTCGAGCTCGGCGGCGGGATTGGCTTGGCATTCAATTCTTGCGAGACGAGCTGCAGCGAGAAGAAGAGCAAGAGCAGGAACCCTAGCGTCTTGTTTACTGTTCCTCCATGCTAAGCTTGACCCTTTTCTCGGCTTCTGCGACAAGACACTCACAGAGACTGATGCCAACGATCATGGCGAGGTACTTCGTTCTCCAGACTTTCTGGTTTTGTCTGGCCGATGGGTCAGCACTGTACTCACCTTGCTTCACAGAGTGACTCGCCTATCCTCGATCGCCTTCGACCTCGCGTTTTCCTCTGCTGCGATCTTAGCCTTCTCGGCGTCCTTCTTTTTTTGCTCCTCCTCCTCTTTTGCCTTGGCTTTCGCTTTCGCCTCCTCTTCAGCCTTGGCCTTGGCTTTTTCCTTCTCCTTTGCCTTTTCTCTCTCTTTCTCCTTCTCCTTGGCTTTCTTCTCTTCGGCCTCTTCCGCCTCGTAGTCGGGCTTATTAAAATGACCCCTATGACCAGCCAAACCCGTCAGCGGTACGGCAACACGACGAGTCCCCAAATGACAGACACATGGGCGGGCGTTCCGCTCTCCCACCACACTTCCGTCCCCTTGTTCGCGGCCGGACCGAGGGGGAACGGCCACGGCATCAAGCGGTTCAGTCGGGTCGTCAGAAAAGCGCTCGGATGCGCACGCAGATCGTCCCATGGCGTCGGCTTCTTGGGCTCGCTCTCGTCTTTCGACGAGGACGGTTTCTGTTCCTCTTTCGGCCTTTCCTTTTCCTTCTCTCTTGATGAGGAGGAGGACGAGGAGGAAGATTGGGCCGGGGCCGAGTCTGCTGCGACGTGGTTCCAGAGCAGGAAGAACCTGTATCCACGTATCGGTGTCAGTTCTCTCTCGTGATTCGAGGGGGAGGCACTCACAATAGAAACGCTACCGTCATGTGGACGTACGTGATGTGGACTTGGGGGACCCCTGGAAACATACCAAGTATCTGCGTACCTGTCACTCATCAGTTCTCGCTCCTGGCCTCTGGACGTACATAAAGCAACTAGGCAAAGCGCAAAGCCCCAGTACAGAATCATGGGCGCCACAGAGCTGAACATGGAGAGGGTAGTTTAGCCCACGTACAGCTCGTTCGCGAGGGGTGTGCTTACACGACACGATCAGCTTCCGGGAGGAGGTTCTGCATCACGTTTGTTGCCACAAAGAGCAGCATACCGATGAGGAGTATGACGTACACTGGGGAAGGGGAGAGGATGATATCGAGTGAGGAGACAGGATAGGAGGGCGGGGGGATGGAGTAGAACATATCGACGTAGGAGATGAGGGTGAGTCTGTGGTGGAATGAATGCTCATTGATGTGTACGTGCTCGACGGGAATGCAGACAAGGAAAGGGTAAAAAGGTTGGCGAAAATCAAAGGATGTCCATCCTGATGTTTCACCGGTTTGGTTTTAGGACGTCTCGTCTGCTAGTACGTCTTGTCTTGCGCATGCATCGGATTATTTCAAACCGGGATCCCCAGATGACTCATGACTGTCTACTTTCTCCGGGCCATCAGCTTGTCGACATGCTCTCTGACACCCCCCTCCCATTCTTCCCATTGAATGCTGGCGACCCAGGTATCTCGCGTCATTTGCTTCTCATCTTGTTCCCCTTTCCGTCCCTCTATCGAGAATAGCATGTATCAGTCACCACTCATAGAACCTTCCGCAGACTCACCTCGGACGCCCTTTTTGCCCTCGGGCAAGACAACGACACCGCGGAGAACACCTTCGAACTTGTATCCCAGACGGAGGGCCGCATTCTGAGAAGCCATGTTCAAGGTCGTAGTGAGCCACTGACATCGCCGGAGACCCAACCCTCCCTCGGAAGAAGCATCAAGGATACGGTGCATCAAGAGCCCAGCGGCATGCGTCAAGACGTGGGTCCTCTGGATCTCGGTCAACTCCGATAGCCAAAACGCCACAAGGACCCTAGCTGACCTGGAATGGCTTCATGATTCGAATCCAACCGGGCTCCGACGTCGCGTTCGGAACAGACGAGTTGATCTGGCCGAATACGCCGGCAAACACGTAGTCCTTTGGATCGGTGGGCGGTGTATCGGGGCCCGGTTGATCGGTGTAAATGGCATAGAAGAGCGAGCTCTGTGTAGCGTGTTGAGCTGGGCGATGGGTGTCAAGAAGCGCCAGCGACGTACAATCGGCAGTCTGCACACGGTCTCGGACCAGACCAGCACATCGTTCAGCTCCTTGAAGCTGGTAGTCAGGTAGTCGTCGATTTCGGGGTTCTCCAGAATCCCATCAAGGAGGAGTTGGGCGTGCAACGATGGCTGAAGGCCGGTCAGACCTGGCACCGCTGACGTGGAGACAGCTTACGACGTAAGGCCGTAGCTCGACTCTATCGCTTCTGAGAAGAACGACTGGGAAACACGAGTTGAAGTCGTATTCCTCCGGAGGTGTGTGTAGATGAAGGTCTCGGGGGAGAGGGTCCGACGGTTTGTAGTTGTTTACATAGGTCGTCATGGCGAGTGCAGATGAGAGAAGTGGTATGTCTGGCTCAGTCGAGTCAAAGGATGCTTTGTACGAGTTGACCGAGTCGACGCCGAGCCATGACTCGGGCACAGGCTCATGGCGCAACTCGCGTGTAGCTCGCTTAAGTTGAGCCGACGGCAGCTGTCGCTTCTGCTTGACGGCTGGGAAGGGCGCCTGAGCTGGCCATGCATAGCCAAGGGTAAGGTCATCAGACCCGTGTCTGTGTTCTGCATACATACCGTGGATCAGTATCCACTCGTAGACGGTTCATGCTAGATATACGCTGCAGCGCGGCGGCCTGGTGATCGGGGTTATTCCGCCAGCGGGCCTTACGAATTGATCCCGTCAATGCGGCTAGGATTCCACTCGCTCCCACCGCTCTCATCCCCCCTTCCACACCCTTCACTCAACACCCCCTCGGCATCGCACACAAGCAGATGGCAACAGCCTCACTTGATCCACTACTGGCCTCAAGCTGCGAAGTAGCTTGAGCCCATTGCACCGATTCTCACACCGCAAAGGCAGACTCCTTCTCACTCGCACTGTCCTTTACCAATCAACCCTCTTAACGCTGTCTTCTCCACCCAGAGCTCTCTCTCTCGATGGACGGAATAGAAGGCGATACATCTCAATCATATCTACACAAGAATCCGAACCAGTCAGACGAAACCAACGCTCAGTCAGAGCCAATCGCGGGGCAATCCACCGCCGACCAAAGTCAAAGCGCTCCCCTCCACCCAGCAACGACTCGAGTGACCCGCGCGACCCAACGACAGCTCCAGGAGGAACCCCCCTCATCCTCCTTCTCGAGACTCACTCCTGCTACGAGCAGCACGACCAATACTCGACGATCTACACGCCTCTCTATCCCCACCGCAGGTCCAAGCGTCGACCCCGAAGCCAGTGGCAAGGTGAAAAAGAAGGTACAGATCGGCGAAGGCGAGGCAGCTGGCAAGAAAAGGTGAGTCAATGGACCGTCTTTGCGCACATTCTTGGTGGATCCACAAAGTCCTCGACTGCTATTCCATCCTTTGTCATATTCTGCGCTTTCCCGCTAGTGAACGGCGAAATATTTTCAAAGGATTCACTGCACCCCGAAATGGGCTCCCTACTCTCTCCTCTATCCACACAGCTGGGCCTCCACCCCTCACTCCTCGCTCACTTACTGATCATCTCATGACAGGCGACGCCCTTCTATCACTTCTGCAAGCACCGGACCACTCTCCTCTTCCATCGCCACCTCAACCGACCGCAAGGGCAAGAAGCGCGCTCCTCGATCTCCGACCCCCCCGACCTCTGACCCTCTGACATCCAGCGGCGCCGACCTTCCTCCTCCTGCCAAGAAACCCAAAAAAGCAGCCAAAGTCCAGGTTTCTTTCAAGTACGAGGAAGAAGAACACACGACCAGCAGCAGTTCCAAAGGGAAAGGAAAAGCAAAGGCAGCTCCGGCAAAGCAAAAGGCGAAGCCGGCTTCTAAGAAGATGCCCAGAAAGGCGAAGTAAGTATTTTTGGTTCGGCAAAAGAATGTTCTGCTAACGGTCACATTGCAGTCCGAATAAGAAGGTATCGGGCAGCATTCCTACATCTGGCGATAGAATCAGGAAACCCAGCATGTGTGAGTGGCTGTACTCCATATCTTGCTTGTCCTGACGACTACAGCGTCCAAACATCTGATGGACGACCACATGGACGAAGACGAGTCCAACTGGGTGGAAGACACGGGTCCTTCTGCTTCAGGGGCAGCACCCATGGACGAAGACGATTCGCAAGAAGACGAGCATATGGATGAAGATGATCACGAGGAGGACGAAGGGGATGAAGACGACGACGAGGACGACGTAGAGGTCATGGGCGATTTTAGAGGCAATCAAGGTTCTGGACTCGCGCGAACCGCTTACGATCGGATCGCTCGACTCGCCTCGGAAAGCGGCATGCATCTAGACGAGGCAACAGCTGCGGCTTTGTTTGGAGGCGAATTCCGGTCGTTCGGCAGTCTCCTTTCTGGGATGTCGGGCATGGCCACCCGATTCAAGCGACTCAAGACCAGCTTGAAGTCTCAGAAGGCCTCTACGAGACTCACGGCGTTGAGAGAATGTTCCGATATCCTTTTGGTCAGCAACGAAGATACCTTGGGTGGATCGTTCTCTACGAATGCGTTCGTGACGGAATTCATTGCGATTCTAGGCGGGAAGCCGAACGTTGATCACAAGGCCGCCGACGACCCGGACGAAGAATTGCCAGCCGGGGACGACATGGACGAAGATGCCCAGCTGGCTGCGGCTCTTGCCATGTCGACCGGAGGACCCGCACCGATGGGCGATGCAAATCAAGATGAGATGGAGGCCCAGCTGTTGGCTTGTCGATGTTTGGCTCATCTCATGGAGGCCTTGCCCGGATCGGGCCATACGCTGGTCCATCTCGGGGCTGTTCCAGTTCTCTGCAGCAAGTTGACCGAGATCAACTCCATTGAACTGGCTGAGCAGACTCTGAGTGTGAGTCGTTACATCTCAGTTGCGATAATCGCTCACAATATCGATAGACGATGGAGAAGATCTCGGCAGAATACCCCGCTGCCATCGTGAGGGAGAACGGACTAGGTGCCTTGCTCAATTTCCTGCCCTTCTTCTCTACCAACGTTCAGCGGACCGCCGTGACCGCGGCCGCCAATTGCTGCCGAAACATCTCGTCCGAGCACTACAAGATGGTCCAAGAGGTCTTTCCCATCATCCGAGATGTCCTTACTCAAGCGGACCAGCGACTGGTGGAACAAGCGACCCTTGCCGTTGTACGGACGATCGAAGCTTATCGACACAATGCGGAACATCTCGAAGGGTTGTTGGATGTCTCTACGGTTGTCGCCGTCAATGCGCTCCTCATGCCGTCCGGTGGTTCTCCTCTCGTCTCCGCCTCGACTTACACCCACTTGCTTAAATCCTTGACAACCTCTGCGCGATCGTCCGCCAAAGTGACCATTGCGTTCCTCGAAGCTGGAATGACGGATACGCTGTACCAGATCCTGACGGGAGTGCTGCCTCCTTCGGAAACAGACGAGGAACAAGGCGCCTCGACTACCGGGCAAGGATTGGCGGGCGGAGTTGCCGATATGGCCGTCATGCAGAACTTGGCGCATCGACCGAAAGAACAAGTCGAAGAAGCATTGGCCCTGATCACGGAACTCCTTCCTCCTCAACCTAAAGACGGCGTCTTCGATTCCAAAGGTTATACCGAGCGGAACCTCAGCAAGATTAGGAAAGGTCGACCTGTGACTGCGAGCCGATCCAGTCGACGGGGAAGCAAGACGAACGAAAACACAACAGGAACGTCGACTCCGACCGCTGAGGCATCGGCCTCGACATCGACCATTCCACTCGACGGTCTATCGACTAATGCTTTCCGGGAAGCTGCGGCTACGAAAGCCAAGAAAGAGGCAGAAGTGCACTTGGAGTTGAGGATCGAATTGCTCAAATCGAGACCGGAGCTCAGCGGGAAATTCATCAAAGCGATCGTCCCTGTGCTGGTCGATGTATACGCTGCCTCTGTGGCGAGTCGAGTCAGGACCAAGGTGTTGAATGGGTTGGTCAAGGCCGTCGCATTTGCAGAGCCAGACGACTTGATCAATACCTTGAAGGTGAGTCGACCGCGTATTATATTTACTTGAGCGGTCATTGACGGCTTGCGCAGACTGTTCCGATGGCCAGTTTCCTGGGGTCCATCATTTCTTCGAAAGACACCCCCATCTTCGTTCTGCATGCGTTGCAACTGGTCGAATTACTCGCGACCAAACTGCCCCAGGTTTACCAGTCTTCGTTCCTGCGAGAAGGCGTCGTATTCGAAATCGAAGCGCTGGCTTCGGAGGAGCTATCGACTGTCAAAGCAGCTGCTGCCGCCGCTGCTGCCGTCGTTGTCAAGACCGAACCAGGAGAAGATGCAGCGGAAGATGTCAAGCCGATCACATTCAAGACTCCCTCGTCACTCTACATTGACCCTAACGACGCGAACATAACTCGAGCGAGAATCCTACTCGCCAAAAGGATATTCGAGTCCTCGGGCGGTCATTCCGACGCTGCGGCTCTGGTATTGGACGAACTGTCGACTCTGGTCAAGCGCCTCTGTGTTGTATCGGCCTCTGAACCCGAACTGAGAGATACGCTCAGAGAGATCGCAAGCCAGTTCGGCAATGTCGGTCAGGCGCTGTCGTCATTTGAACTGCTGAAGTCTGGTCTCGTCGATGGATTCTTGGAGTTTGTTGACATCGATGGCGCGGTCGCCTCGTCCTCGCGAAGAGCAATGTTTTTCGACATCTTCTCCGATACGACCCTATCCACACCCTCACCGCTGACCATGCTCGTCAAAAGGCTGCACGAATCTCTCGGGCGATTAGAAAACTTCGAGGTGGAGACGGCTTTCAGTGGTATCAGCGATTCGGGACGACCATCTTCCTCATCTTTGGGGAAATCCCTTCGGATCAGACTTCAAGCGGAAGAGGGTCAAGATATACCCAAGACGGTGTCGTCTCTTTCGGTTACAATCCAGGCCATCGCACCAATGCAGGCTCTGCACGACTACCTCCGACCTAGGGTTGCGGATGCCAACTATATGTCTGGTTCGGGCTTGAGCAGTATGTTTGCAGCTTATGCTGGCGGAATGGCTATACCGAGACCCACGGGTGCGGCCTCGAGAATCCTTAGCGCGCTGGGCTCCACCCATCCGGATCCTTCGCTCGATCCAGTGGCTTCTTCGGCTCCCGAATCGAGCTCGAGGCTGAACCTCCCGGCTCCCGTCAATCCCGCCGCCGGAGCGACTCCGAAGACGTCGCCCAAGGTCCAGAGAAGACGGTCTGCTAGAATTAGCGGACAAGGGCTGGCGGATGCACAGCCGGCAACTCCTGTGGCTATGCCCACGCCGGTCGCATCATCAAGTAATGCAATCCTTTCGTCGAGTGCGCCGGAAGCGTCTATCTTGCCAACCTTGCCAATGGATATGGATTTCGACGACGAAGGTTATTCTGATGACGAGTATGAGGCTGAGGTGAGTGTGCTAGTGTCATAGATTGGAGAAGTATTGATGGCGGTATTAGGTGTTCGAAGAGGAGATGGATGAAGAAAGCAACAGACCCACAGAGAAGGTCGTCAATATGTCTGTGGCTCCTGGTAGGCCGCCTAACTCCCACTCAGGGATGACAAGCTGACTCAGCTGTAGATGGACTGCGCGTAGAAGCTAAGACGCCGGAAGGAACCCGAATCGCGACGCCAAACCAAGCGGCGCAGGCTGGGTCGAACACTGCGGAAGCTGGACCTAGCCGCATGAGCTCGTACGCAGGCGCCGTCAAGACTGCCCCCGTGAACTGGCATCTGGAGTTCACGCTAAACGGTGTGAAGATTTCGTTGGACGATACAATCTACGGAGCTGTGCACAAGAGTCGATCGAAAGACGCGCCCGCTCAGCTGGGAGTTTTCGGTATGCCTGTCATGTTCAGATTCAGAAAGGTGGACGGTCCCGCACCTGGAAGTAAGTCTCGTGGGAGATTTCATTCGTGAAACTCGCTGATGGTCTTCCCAGAACCTGCGCTAGATGCGCCTTCGCCTGGATCAGTAGTCTCGGCATTGCCCGATTCGCTCGAGGCTGGTGCTCCTACGTCCAAGATCTTGCGATTGCTGAGAGTCGTCCATAACTTGTCTGTGGAGGGAAGAGAGAATGGTGCACCGAGCGACTCGTCTATTGACGAAGGGTTGTTTGTGAACAACAAGTTGACTGCGAAACTCACTCGACAGCTCGAAGAGACCATGATCATCGCGAGGTCAGTTAGCGGAATGTGTTCAATGGAATTCAACTGACAGTATGTCGCAGCAATTGTCTCCCCGAGTGGGCCATCGAGCTTCCGAAACACTTTTCGTTCCTGTTCCCATTCGAGACTCGATATGCCTTCCTCCAGTCCACGTCCTTTGGGTACGGTCGCCTCATCTCTCGATGGCAAGCTGCGCAACCCCGCTCGAATAACAGGCGAGACGATAATCTGGCGCATCTGGCTCGGATCCCACGACAAAAAGTCAGGATCTCCAGATCTCAACTGTTGGAATCGTGCGGAAAGGTGCTGGAGCTCTATGGCACTTCGAACGGAATACTCGAGATCGAGTACTTCGACGAGATCGGAACGGGTCTGGGGCCGACGTTGGAGTTCTACTCGCTTGCCTCAAAGGAGTTTGCAAGAAAGAGTTTGAAACTGTGGAGAGATGAAGATTCGACGAAAGCGGGGAACTATGTGCATCATCCAAAGGGACTGTACCCTGCGCCTGCGATGGCCTCTGAAGCGGAACTGTCGACGCCTGGCTCCAGGTTGGCGTACTTCAAGACTCTGGGACTGTTTATTGGACGAGCACTGCTGGATTCGAGAATCATCGACGTCAATCTGAATAAGGTGTTTTTGAAGCTCATTTTGGGTAAACCGGTCAGGAAGAACATTGCCACGCTGAAGGTGAGTGTACGAGGTGCCCAACGCTGTCTCTGGCGCTGACCAGAGTTCAGATGGTCGATTTGCCCCTAGCGAGATCGTTGGAGAGGCTTCAGAATTATTTCTATACCAGGAAAGAAATCGAAGCGCTGAAGTCCCTAGTGAGTACTCTAAATGACACCGTCAAGCCATTACTGAATGCGATAAACCACACAGCCGCCATCGAGTCGCCGAAACAAGCTGGCGACATTGACTGTCGGCGGAGCGAAACTTCAGGATCTATCGTTGGATTTTACTCTCCCAGGGTACGACATCGAGCTCAAGGTGTGTAGTTGAAGCTTGTCAAGCAGGCTGAGGGCTGATTTTCTGCTTAGCCTGGCGGTGCGGGTATCGATGTGGACGATTCGAATCTGGAGGAATACATCGAAAGAGTTCTCGATCTTACTCTAGGCTCTGGTGTGTCCCAGCAAGCTAAGGCGTTCCAAGAAGGTTCGTGATCGGCCAGTGAAGTACGAAGTATTGCTGATGATAATCGCACAGGATTCTCGATGATCTTCCCGATACAAGACCTGCAGATATTTTCGCCCGAGGAGTTGGGGTTGTTGTTTGGCAATGCGGACGAGGACTGGTCTCAAGAGAGTGAGTTATCTCCCAATTCGTTTCGAGGCTTCGTATAATGGCTCACCGCTTGTCAGCCCTTGAACAAGCTCTCAAGGCCGATCACGGATACAACTCTGAGAGTAGAGCTGTGCGGAATCTCATCGAGACCATGTCTTCGTATGACAAAGACACCAGGCGGGAATTCCTGCAATTGTGAGTGCTCTCGTTCCCGTACGGATATACCCGTCTGACTGGCTCCTAGTGTTACTGGAGCGCCAAAACTACCGATCGGAGGATTCCGAGGGCTCAGCCCACCGTTTACGGTCGTCCGCAAACCGCACGAGCCACCCCTGCGAGCAGACGACTATCTGCCAAGTGTCATGACTTGTGCTCAGGTACGTAGTCCCGTTCCGCAAGAAAATTCCGTGCTGACTGACGTACCCTCTAGTATCTGAAGATGCCCGATTACTCGACAAAAGAGATTTTGGCAGCCCAGATCAAGAGAGCAATGACCGAAGGTGGCGGTTCATTCCATTTGTCGTAGTCGTAGATACTGCTTCCTTTTTTCCCTTTTCCTTCCTTCACCTAGCATTCATGTCATCACGGACCAGTCTCCCCCCTCTATGTCTCTTCCTGTATCGTAGAAGCATGCGTCGTGTCATGTATGGCGCTTTTACACTCATTCCCATTGAAGCTGAAACTCGGAGTGGAGTGTGTATGCCACACAAGGTCGTGTCCCTAAACAAGAAGCACATAGATTCGGCCCGATCACTTGGCAAATCAGTCTAGCGAGGGTCCAACGTCTTGATGTGCCTGTCGGGCTTCCATACTTTCTTGACGACCACGATATCGCCAACCTCTCGCGGCCCGCTCATCGTAGTCACGGCAGGGCAGAAGTCGCCCCATGCGCCTGCGATCACGACCCCATCACCGAGCATCAGGCCTTCGCGATCGGCACCCGAGAAGGAGGGGACGGCAGTCCAGTCCGCATTGAAAGCCGCAGTCGAATCACGGGCGGCAGAGAGGAAGCTGGAACATTGCTTGCGGAGGCTTGTGGAGAACATGGAAGCAGCCAAGCAGGCTGTGAACCGAATGATACGGTGGCGCAGGCATATCACTGAGGATTGATACTCAGTGAGAAATCTAGGACGGTTCCTAGGTCAGATACGATCGAGGGAGAAGCGAGGAGACGAGGTTGTTCCCCATCGTGACCAGAGAGATGACCGTGATCCTTGAGTCTCGCATCGCGCGTACGAGTGGGAGAGACCGCTACACTTTCTCTTGCTTTTGATCGGGTACGCATATGCCTTCGCCTCAGTCAGACCGTCTGAGAAGGGAGGAACGTAGGATGCAATCCAGGAGCAGTCGTCGGTGCTCGGGCTTATTCGCCACTCCTTCCGAGGGTGGGGAAGACTGTTACCTTCTCACGGAAAGATCAGCTGTTTACTAACTTCGGCACACAGAGCTAAGACAACACCGGAAGGAGCTGCTCATAAGCGACAGGCAAGGCTGGACGGATGCTGGAGGCTGCGCTCCGGGTCGAGATCCCGCGCGATCCGCCTTCCGGTTTGGCTTCGTGTCCGGTCTGCCAGGACTGGACGTCCTATTATCACTCAGGAAAGCTCGAGGGAACCACCAACAGTATCCAGATCGAGCGCGCCTTTCGGCATGCGGTCACAACTCCTTTCCGGGTGGTCGTGTCGATCACTTTGTGTGGCTGTAGAAACGATATCTCTCATCCGAGGACTGTACTCGGGGGCACACCCTTTCCGGATGGTGTATTCTTCTCGATATCCTTACCCAAAGATCGACTCCTCACGCGAGGGTCTGTCTGGTTGGTTCTGCTTTGGTGGAGAGGGCGGAGAGATCCTCATAGCGACGAGGACAGAAGAGGACTATGGTCAACAGGTGACCAGGTTTCTTTACCCCCCGTCTTTACCACTGGATCACGATACCGCCGAAGGCCGAGATGTCCCACACTCCTGATACTCCCGACTACGACCCGGATTACGAGGATCCGATGAGCATGGGCGTCATCCTCGAGCGACCGACTGGGGTCAGCAACCACGTTGGTGAGAGTGCTACTCCGATCAAGGAAGCTGCAACCACTGCGGGGGAAGAGGGTACCGAGGAGAACAGTGCTACTCCTCCTGACGGAAGTACAAGCGTTCTCGACGGGAACACCGCCTCTGCCGAGCCCGGGGACGAGGAGGAAGCACAGGGAGCCGAAGGGTAGTGAGCGAAAGAGACCGCAAGGAAGGCGACTGAGCGAGGACATCGAATAGACGTTGGACGCAGTTCGATGATATGGAGGTCATGGTTTGGCATTGGGCGTCCACAAATTGTATCCACCGTTGGAGATCTTAGGTCTCGATTGTCACTCTTTCCAATCACGATCTTTGCTCTCGTCAGAAGGGAATCGAGGCCATCTATACATCCCGGGTTATCCTCTATGACGTATACATTCACGCTGTATATCTCTCTCCAGTCAGATACTTCTTCATTTCCCTGCATGATTATGGGCACGTCTATAGGTCTCAACGCTGTCCACTGGTCTGTTTCTTCATCCCTTTACATCTCAACTTGACTCTCGTGTGCCCCTGACAGGACAGTAAACTTCCCATGACCCAGATAATCGTAAATTCTCGTTCGGATCGCCTCCCCGCCTCGTGCCATCTTGATTTGTCCTTCAGCTTTCGCCACCGCACTACAGGGCCGAGCGACGTCCGATCACAGCGCGGAGTAGTGACAAAGGTATATGAAGCAAATGACGGGGGGGAAGACGAACGGTACATCTCTAAATCTGGAAGACGTCCCAAAACGGACTCAAGACATCCCAAAGGAAATCCAAGCGGCCGGGCGTGCCCAAGCGTGACTCCAATACGCGCTCTACATCTTGTTGATTCTGACAATGCCGGGGAAGTGAACACGTGCAAACCCCGGCCGCACCAACGCTATGCTACAGAAGCCTCAACCCCGATTGCATACAGCACGAAGCAAGATTTTCGACATATCCAAAAGTTTCTAGCTCTGCTGATGAGCGCGACCAAACGATCCGCAGGTAGCGTCCGTGGCTGTTGTTGACGCGTTTTATCCCTTCCTTTCGATATCCGATGGGGGCTGTGATGCGGACACACACATGGAGCTCGGAGCCGCATCCGTGGGTGATTTGTGCGAGGTACGCGTTCGGGGGTCCGTCCCAGGTTGTTGTTGTCTGTGAAAGAGAGGAGGAGGACATGCATTGCGCGTTATCATTGCCATCCCGTCGGACGACTCATATCGTTATTCCATCCACGGAAACACGCATAACTTGCACGTACGGGCGAAAGAAAGTCGCACGTCGTGACGCCGCTGTCTATCCGCTCTCCAGGTAGGTAAGCCTTCCACCAGTCGGATGGGAAAGGAACGTTCCGCCATTCTCACCAGGGGGTACCCCAAAAATCCGGGGATCCGAGCATCCATCCGATACGATCTGTCGATGTCATGACGATCAATGCAGCTGTATTGAACCGTAATCTGCGTTATCCAGAGTCCGAGACCGCATCGGAGGCATTACGGTGTCCATCTGATGGGCATATTGCCAGACGTTAACGCTAAACACAGGCAATATCCCTCCGCCGAAATCGCCTCGACGCGTGGAAACGCATCAACAACGCAAGGCCCGGATCGCGAGACGCTGCCGGTTTAACAAGCATAACGAGCGTGGGCTCATCGACGCACGTCTCCCTCGTCTCGTCTTGCCTTCTCGAGTATCGTATCCAGTGTGGATGGGTACAAGTGGACCTGTTTCACTTGATTGGACACCCGACATCCCTCGACGCGTTCAGGTGCGTTCATTGCGATCCCCTGAAAAGAACCTTTGGCGCACAAAATCGCCGTTGGTTTAATTGGCCCCCCTCCTTCTTCAAGAGCGATATTTCGTCCACCACCACACGAGTCGTCTGGGTTGCCGCTCGCCTCTGCCCTCTCATCGCCCATCCTCCCTCCCACTACTTTTCATTTTCAGAGAGCTGCAGGACGGCAATCGGCAACTTTTGTGCGACTCTGCGACCGCACAGCTTTGTCCCCCACCTGCGAGCCTCGAAATCCCCCGCAAGGCAACTTCGAACCGGAGATAGGTGTAGCCCTGAAGGGTGCTGCAACCCACCACTGCTCAATCTCGAATCTATCTCGCCCTCCACCTCGCTCTCCCAGTGGTCACTGCTGTTCAGCCTAGCGCATCCGAGAAATTTGGAACGACCCTCTGTGACTTCACACTCTACCTCCTACACCGGTTGCCTCTCCTCACTGGGCAGCTTGACAACTTTCCGGTACCTCGGCTACCTGAATTGTAGGAGTGCAGGAGAGAGTGTGCCGGCAAGTCGAGAGATAGGACAAGCACAGGAATCATCACAAAGACAACGTCTGTATGATATCCAGGCAAGTTTGCATTGTTTCCTTCTTCTATTGCTCTCGGCCTCCCCTTTCCATCTTTCCTCTCTCCGTCTTCTTGATTGATACCCCCCATACAAACGATCACGATACAACACGACCACCCCACGCCATTCCACTACCCAATTCCAATCTCGCCCGACCTTTCTTTTCATCTATATCCATCTCCTGCCCCTTTCGACCTGCACCAGCGCTAACGCTGAATCTGCCGCAGGCTCATTCCCAATCCAGCCTCTTGTTGTCCCTCCAATCGTGCTTCAGCTACGATCAATCCAACACGCTACTCTCGGCAACGACCCCTCTCATTCACGTTTTAGCAATTTTCGAAATCAGGCGCGGGAAGCTCGTCCCTTCCGGTGAGTTCCGAGCTTTGAAACGTCCTCCAGCATCCTACGTTATCTATGTTGGTCAGCGCTAAAGTCGGTACCAGGTCTTCGAGCTGTCTGGTGAAATCAACAATCACCCTGGTGCACAGACCATTCTATCCCCCTGACTACCCCTCGATTCTCCTTGCGAGAGCCTTGACCGATCCGGTGTCTGGAGGTGCGTCACTCCCCTATCCAGTGCCAACCATAAGGCATTCACTCATCCATCTTTCTCTTGCTGATCAACATCCCTTCACTCCGAAATGCTATCCTCATCCCCCGACCAATCCACCATCACCCTTCGCTCCCGTCGACGACCCCGCGTCGCTTCTCTTTGCATCATCTCTGATTCCCCTTCTCTCTCTTACCCCGATGTCGCCTCTCCCATCACACCAATCCATCAGATCTCGTCCTCCATCCCCATCTACAGCCCTCTCACCTCTTCTCCCCGCAAGATCCACACCCTACGTCCTCGGCCGACTCCCAAATCTCCACCGCCGAGTGCCTTCACGTTTTCCCCTTCCCCTGACGACATGCCGCATCTGCCCTATCATTTGCCGCCTACGCCGACGCCCTCCATCGAATCACCCAGCCAACGAAACAGCCACCAAAAACTGCAAACTCTCGCCGTCGCCGCCAACAAGGCAAAAATGTTTGAAACACTAGAAGCAGGACCAAGCAGAACCATCTTCCGACCATACTCTTCCGCGCCACCCAGAGAGCACCCTCCCACGCCGCCTGTCATCGACGACGAAGCGATCTCTCCTACCGCTTCTCGTTTCGACTCGCACACCATCAACTTTTCAGAGCCTAGTCGACCAGAGAGGACTTACCGCCATCCAGCTCGTCGACCTGCGAGCACTTATCCAGCACAGGTCGATGCACCAACTTATCTCCCTCCCCAACGAAAGTACACAGATCCGACCCCGCATCGCAGGTACTCCTTCACTTCGGAAACATCTCCAAACCCGCAACAGCTGGATGTGGATCTCGAAGCTTATGCAACGTCGGAATATGACACCGCAATACCGTTGGAGTACGAGCCCGAGGGTAGAGAACCGACTCTCAGCTTTGTCACTACTTCCACTGTCGAGTCCACCACATCGTCTCCGTCGATCGGGGCATATGCTTTTAAATCCGAAAGCGATGGAAAGCCACAGGAGGAGCCTCGTATACGAATGCGAACGACAACGGGACGAGCCAATGCTTATTCATCTGCTGAGTCGTCTACGGCGTCGGGAGCTTTCTCGTCCTACCATGCGTTCTCGGATCACTCTGTCTATCATCCCCATCCTCCTCCCCTACCGGTCCTCCCAGCTGAGCACGTTGGTCTCGGAATTAGCGCTCTACCTTCTCAGGCGGGTGCCAAGGTCGATTCACCTCTGCCCCTCATGCCGACGTCGGCAAGCTTTACGCGTCAACCGCCCTGGATGAACAGGTTGAGGAGCGATTCCAATACTTCCTCAATCACCTCCACTTCGACCTCGACATCTGATTCGGGAGATGCTCAGCCTTATCCATATGGTGGTTTCGATGACTCGCCCAAACGTCCATGGGACGTTGACGACGACCGAGTCAGGAGCTCTGAACCCGAAGCCGTCAACCTGGTCGTCGAGGGCAGGGAGAAGATCTTGAACACGGAGAAGTTGGAGAATATGGGCGGACTGGATGCCATGACACCAGAAGTCATTGAGAGCTTGGCAGGTGATTTGGCTGGTCTTCGTAAAGTTGCCGAGCTGACGAGACCAGGTATCACTCATCTCTTACTTCCTGCTTGTGGACCTGGCATTGCCGAGATCCTGTCCCATCTCTTGCTCGTTCTTTCCCCGACGCTGGTCGTACTCGACTTGTCTTGCAACGACCTCACCCATCTGCCACAGGACTTGGCGCTCTGTACCAGTCTGGAGGAACTCAACCTTTCCGACAACCACCTTCGAAAGCTTCCGTCTTGGCTTTCCGAACTGTTGGCTTTGAGAGTGTTGGTGGTGGATGGATGCGGAATACAAAACTTGCCTTTCGAAATCTCGCAGCTGATTGGTTTGCACACTATATGTGGTGAGTAATGTGGGGCCTGTGCGATCCGCTTCTCACTCTCGTACAGCTCGACGAAACCGAATGGTTGCGTTGCCCTCGTGGCTGTGCCTCTTGGACCGACTGGACACGTTCAAAGTGGACGACAATCCCTTCTCGGAATACTGGATCAAGATCGTTGCCCCTATTCTCTCGTCTCCTGTTGCTCCCGTCAGCCCGCCTCCCATCCCCCCACGCACGACCTCGTACAAGAGCCGCAGTGGAGGCGACTCTATCCGATCGATGACATCACTACAATCACTGGCTAGTACAAACACGCTGAGCTCTGTTGGCTCCAGGGACATGATCGCCTCGTCCTCGACGACATCCATGTTTGAACCTAAGTGGAGCGGGTTGAGCCCCGCGGCAGGCACCAGTCGGCAGCTTCCCGGTCTCGGACCCATCCAAGAGGATATACATCCCCATTCCGCCCCTCTTCGGCGACTGGCCGAGTCTTCAGAAACAATCTATTCGCCCCTGCACGATACTCAACCCGAGATGGTCCCGCTCAGCACGGCATCTTCGACTGGCGGTCTGAGAAAGATGAGATCGGCGGGAAACTTGATCGGTAGAAGACCAAGTACACCTCAGACCCTCAACGACCACATCCATCCTCCAGCAACGGTGTTGGCACCTCCACCCGTAGGGCGATTCGCCAGCCTTGGTTCGTCCGACGGCAGAAGAGCCACATCTGCGATGGGAAACTACGCCGAAGTCGACGAGCATCCCAACTTGGCCGCGCCTAGCATGACCGCTTCGACATCAGCCAAGGGGGGCAAATGGGGCTTTCTGAGGAAAATGTCGATGAACAGGTTGAAACCGGAAAAAACGAGTTCCTCCACATTATCCGCTTCAGCATCTGCCAATCTGCAATTGATGCCACCGCTCCTCCAGCACGCCAACTCGGAACCGACCTCCCAGCCGAATGGACGACCGTTCCCCTTGGCGCACAAATCCGCCATCACCTTGCCTACCCGCAAAACTTTGGGGGTGAGCATGGAGGCGTCAGAATTCGGTTCGACTACGTTGAAGGCGATGCCATCGACGCTATCCAGCGGAGCTCTTCCGTCGTCGTTCAACATGTTTGGCAATGGCTCGAGTGCGACTGCTACAACCACCAGAGGGAAACGAAGGAGCTTTCTCCCCATCGACTCGAGTCCGCCTTCGATCAATGTATCGATTCCATCGGTATCGCCATTCATGCCTCCGAATGCCATCTTCAGTAGTGGCAGCGCGGATACCCTACCGCCGGCCGTGTCTCAGGACTCGATTAACGATACGACGGTCATGATGGAGTCGACTGGGCTCGTCGTGGAGTCTTTGTCAACGGAGTTGGATCCGGACATCATGTACCAGAAGGGATTAGAATCCATCAAATCCTATCTGCGAGACTTGTACGATCTCTCTCGACCACCTATCGAGCCGTACGGTGGATTTGAAGTCGTCGGTACTGCGGACAGCAACTGTGCGTCATCGGATAGACCCATGTCGCCCACGAGCAATACGGCTTCGTCCACCCGCAGAGCGAGGAGACCGACTTTGGAGAATGACCTGTCGAGGAATGGCAGTATATTGAGTGCAAGCGACAAGTCGCTCGCTGAGGAGGTCTCGTCTTCGGGAAAGAGATTCAAGAACGACAAGATCAAGCGGGCGAGGGTCGTGAGGGAGATTTATGAGTAAGCCTTTCTGGTCGTGTCTTCCGAATCAGATGCTGAGGTTTTGTGCAGGTCCGAGAGATCATACGTCCGAGGGTTGGGAGAATTGGTTTCCATCTATGTTCGGCCTTCGTCGCAACTCGTTAATCCCGGTAAACCTGGGACGGAAACGATTATTCCGGTCGCAGAAAGAAAAATCGTTTTCGGTGGCGCAGAATCGATCCTTTCGATCCATCGAGACAATCTCTTGCCCGCTATCGAAAAGGCAGTCAAACCACTTCTCGAGGGCACCGACGACGAGGACGGCAATCTCTCTGCTCAGTCTGCTCATGCGGTTGGACAGGTATTCAGAACCTACATTGCCTATATGAAGCAGTACTCGACGTACATCAACAACTTCGACAATGCGCTGAGCAGAATGAAGACGTGGATCGCGACGAGTTCTGCCCCGAGCACGCCGGGGTTGATAGCTTCGAAACCGGGAAGTCCAAATACGGGCTCCATCAGCCAAGCTGCTATCAGCGTTGGAATGGGCATGAGCTCTGTCAGTTTACCCATGTCGGACGGTGTTTCGCATGGTGGCGGCCAGCTCTCGGCGTCGCAAAAGAAGAGGGTCAAGGCCTTTCTGAAGGTGTGTTTCCCCGTCTTCTCTAAAGACGCGTATTGATGAAAGCGAAACAGCGATGTCGCGAACATCCAAAGCACTCGCAGATCAATTTGGAGAGTTATCTATTGCTGCCTATCCAACGTGTCCCTAGGTATAAACTTCTGGTGAGCGAGCATCTTGGCTCTCTCTCGAGGTTTAGAATTCTCTTGCTAACCTTGTCGAATAGCTGGAGGACCTCGCCATGTGCACTCCACCTCGAGCGGACGGACCAAGCGACACGCTCGACGACGCATTGGCCGACATTGCTAGCTTGGCGACGACGATGAACGAGGAGAAACGAGATGCGGAATCCCGTCTCCGCCTGTTCCACTGGCAGCAGCGCATCACGTCGAGAGGACCGTCGCCCTTGGTACAACCGCATCGCAAATTGATCCTCGATGGATCGCTCAATCTCATTCGATTGGTGAAGAAGGCTTCGACCTTTGTTGAGGTCGACACGCTACCGACGTACGACACGGAGCACACCATCACCGCTGCCCCGGCATCTGGCAAAGCCGTGGTGCAGGTCGAACACATCTCTCCGGAACCGATGGACAGGCCGATGATGCTAATCCTGTGTACGGATCTGTTGGTCCTCGTGCAACAACGCGGCGACGGCTGGAACGGAGATGTCGACTTGTTCAGCGTTTTGCGGATGGCGACGATGCGGGAACCGGCTAGTATCGTGCACAACAACGTCTTGAGGGTCGTGGATAACAAGGTCAGTGAATGCCCGGGTTATTGGATCCTTCGGCTAACGTCGTGCAGTCGATATACTACTTCAACGGCATTTCCGATAGCAATACGCTACAGTGGTGTCGAGCGATCAACCAGCAAAGTCGACGATAAGAAGAGCCGAGAACGATAATGCCAGAAAACGAAAGGATTTGAGGGTCGTCTGAAACGATATCACGCAGGTTGGGTCCGGGCATCTGGTTTTCTTCTCCTTCTCTTCTTCCTCATATTTATGACTACAGTATCGCAACGCTTCACGCTCTCTTTGCTTTTCATCTCTTTATACATATTTAACGCATGAGCAGTCTCTGCACCTTTTGATTTTCTGATGAATATTTCACTCAAACATGACTATATTGTTGCATCCGAGAGGTATCTACACTATCTATGATTTGCCAGCAATCAATCGCGCATTTTCGGGCGCATTCTTGTTCCCGGGACCGTACCAGTGAGGGAACCCGAAATCTGTTCCCCAAGGAGGAGTGTTGATTCGCTGCTGTTTACCTCCTTCTGCCATCTTGTTCAGGGCCTGGATATCGGACTGTTCGAGTTTGACGACATTGAGATTACTCTCGATACCTAATGGGATCAGTGTAAGCAGGACCCGCGAAAAGGATAGGACGAAAATGACTTACGGGATGGAGTGACAGACTTGGGCAGGACGACGACCCCGTTATTAACGTGCCACGAGATGAGGATGGTGGCGGGTGTGACCTTGTATTTTTCGGCAATGGCAAGTAGCTCTGGGTCTTTCGAAAGAGGCGATCCTAGGCGAAAAGTCAGGTCTCCGGGATACATTGCAAGTATGAAGTGACTTACCGGTGGAGCCGAGAGGCGAGTACGCCTCGAGAACAATGCCTTTGGACTTGCAATACGCATATAGCTCGAGCTCGGGGTTGTATGGGTGAATCTCGACCTGCGGCCCCGGTACGGTTAACAGATCCCGACAGAGCTTGACGCACCTGGTTCGCAGCGGGGACCACCTTCCATGTCTTTTCGAGCTTCTCCAAAAGAGGGACGGAGCAGTTGGAAACGCCGATAGCCTTGACTTTGCCCGTGGCCAAGAGCGCCTCCATCTGCTTCCAGGTATCGGCTTGGTCCCATTCCCAGTCGATATTCCTCGATCCGTCCTCCTTGACGGGGAAGAGCTTGACAGTACCGTTCTCGACCGTTCGACTGATGAGGGGGTCAGTCACAACCCACGGTGCAACGGGACAACTTGCATCGGCCAGTGGACGAGGTAGAGATCGAGGTAGTCGGTTCCAAGGGATTTCAGCGTGAGGTCAAGACACTCCGCTACCCGATCATGGTATGTGCACCAACTGCATTTGGCCAACGAATCAGCGGGCTTTCAGGCAAAACAAGGAAGGTACTCACACTTTCGAGGTGATGAAGATGTCCTCTCGCTTCACTCCAGACTCCTTGATACCTTGACCGACTTCGTCTTCGTTCTATTCATGAAGCAGATCATCAGCTTTCGAACACCCGCGGTATCCAACACTGACCTGGTAACAGAGCGCACAGTCGAGATGCTTGTACCCCGACTTCAGCGCATGAGCGACGGCAGTTTGCACCTCTCCAGGCTTGGCTTGCCATGTGCCCAGGCCGATGGCGGGGATGGTAGCTCCAGTGTTGAGTTTGATATCGGTAGAGACGGACATGATGGCTGCAATGGGTTGTAATGGAGAAGTCTGCAGGAAGAGTGCACGTAATATAGGCCAGGCAATTGACGGAGCCCGGAGAAAGACCGGTCCGGCTGGGCCGGGTAGCGCTTGGACCGGTGAATACCGTCATCATCATCACCGAAGAGTGGCATATCAGTGTGGCGCCGTGCGAGTAGAAACGGTCAGACAACTGACCCGTCCATTCACGGGAAGGGGACTAGTACGACCGCATATCGCGTTGGTTCGAGGAATCGGGAAGAAGATGTGCCCGCACAAGCTGCCTCTCGTGACCTGCCCCTCGCGGTTGTGTTCTGTAAGAGTGATGTTCCCGTCACGGACTCAAGATTGTTCTCCCCAGCTGCTCAGCTGTGGTTTCGCGATGAGGTCCCACAGACATGCGTCACAGCGCTCAGATATTCCCTAGGCTCCTTACAGTGGTCAACATCACTTCTCCGCCACCATCGCTCGAAACTCTTCCTGAACTCGTCAAGCTTTTGAGAGAAGCGCTACACGCCACCAAGATGATCGTAATTTATCTCATAACCGAGCTCAAGTGGTTAGCAGGGGACCACCACCCTGGAGCAGTCACAAACAGACCTATACGGAACCGATTAGTGGAGACGACATAGTTGTGCAAGCACGAGGAAAGGTTTGGAAACGTCTACCTGTCCAACGGATGACAAGTCGGTCCTGTTGAAATCCGTCCGTCAAGGAGTCTATAGGGTCGAAAGTCACGGCAATAATTGGGTGTTAAAAAAGTTGCAACAAGAGGTACAACGCTGACTCACGATATACACTTCGCAAAAAGACTGTACCCCGACGCCTCGGATGCATATCTCGCAGCCACCGTCAAGCTCCTCCCTTGGGATAGCGCTACAGTATTCTCTCTAATGCCCCAGCCACGGAGATCGGCTATGCCAGCTGTAGGTAGCCAAAGGATCGCTATCACAGTCCAGTACTCTGAAACACGCCAGGCTATCAACTCCTTTCGCCAGCGCCTCCCACCAGACAAAGGAGCGCCTGAAACACCTCTTATCGCAAACAGGTAGCTGGCTCAGCTTCATCCGCTCAGATGCCATCTTCTTGACCTCGCATCAACCCCACTCTTGACGTCAGATACTCTGAGCTATCCACTGGTAACTTACCGCAATGCGCCTCCTTCTCGCAATATTGCTTTTCCTCTTCCCCCTTCTGAGCCATGCGCAATCGAGCTCGGGATACCCCGAATGGGTGACGAACGATTACAACTGCGGTGAGCATTCTTGTCCACCTGCAGTTGTTTCTCGAGGATAACATTATCCTTGAAAAAGTCATTGGTTGTCTGCAGGTCTTCAACTCGAGCATGACCACTATTCCCAAGTACGTTTCTCGCAGGCGAAACCGCCGATGCTGACCGGCTTCCTCAGCACGGCCTTGGAGAACTCTGCACTGGAATGCGTATCGAGCACTTGTGACAGCTCCTCCTACGCTGGAAACATCTACCAGGCGCAGTATATCATCCAGGTACCTCTTTCCTCACGTCTTTCTCCCTCTCTGATCTCTGAAATCTACCGTCGCACAGATGTTCTACAAGACCGGGTCGATCTACGAGTCGACCTCGTCCTCCTCCGCCAGTGGCGCCACCTCGAAGGCGGCCACAGTCTCGGTGGCAGACGCGTTTGCAGCCTCGACTTTCTCGGCTGTGCTCTCATCGGGTAGTGCGACACTCACATCCAATGGAAGCCACTCTTCCTCCTCGAGTCTCGCAGCCTCAGCTACGGGCACCGCAAAGAAAACGAGTGGCGAAGAAAGGGCATTCATCGTTGAGAACGCGCGTGGCTGGAAGGTACTGGCCTTAGGAATCAGTTTGATGGTCGGCTTGGCGGGTGGAGTCGGAGTAGTGGGAGGATGAGGCTGGAGAGACTTGTTTGCGCTGCTCTCGTCTTCAATTAGACCCTGTTTCTATTTGGACAGAACATGTTACTCGTATTCTGCTCTACAGAATTTCTATACACCGCTTCCCCCTGCGCTGCCACTCTTTCTCATCCCTCCCAAAATTCTCTTCCGTCCACTCTGACTCCCATTAGCTATACCCGTTAGCGGTGGGCTCATAGCACGCATGCTCCCGAGCCCCTGCGCAGCGTTCATCGAAGCGACGGCGCCGCCGATACTTAAGCCAGCCGACACCATGCCAGAGCCCGACCCCCTCTTTTTGGGGTTCAGCGGCGATAGTCCCGAAGACCCGGAGGCAATCTTCCTTCTGATCGCAGACGACTTCGGTCCACCAGAGATCTGCGCGGCGTTCTGCAGACCACCTGTTGGCGGTGCGGGTCCAGTAGCGATGTACGTTCCCGAAGGTGAAGAGTAATGGATCGAAGAAACCGAGTTTGTCTCGCCGGAATGGAGCTGCCTCCGAGCCTTTTCGTGTCGAGCTTGGACCATCCGGAAATCTTTCCGGCGAAGTCAGCAAAATGATATCAGACGAAAGGCCAACATACGATTGAGCAACTCTCCCCACTTGATTTCCTCCTTGATACCTAGTTTGGATCTCGTCGCTGCTGCTGCTGCTGTGAAAGTCGAGGCCGTCGCTGGTTTGGGGACCATTGGGACGTATCCAGATGAATGAACCACTGATAATCGAGCTCGGAGGGAGACGAAGGCAGAACTTTGTGGTAAAATCATGAGGAGCCCGTAGAGGCATTTCGATAGGTATGGGTACTTGTCTGGTTCGAGGAGCTGCAGTCGTAGACCTGATTGGGGGTGAGATCATGCGACAAAGCGAAACCGCATGAACTCGCTTGTAAAGACCGGACTCTCTATGAGCATGACCAGCTTATCAATCTGAACCAATAGGGAAACGGTGAGTTCGAGTTCAGCACTACAGATCTGTCAGTCTGGTGGCGATGATTTCGGAGATGCATGCACTCACAAGATTTGCAGTAGGTTCGAGGCATGCTCATACGCTTGCGCCAAGAGACAGAGAGCAAACACGGCGACAGCATTATGACACCATGATCGGTATAAGGACGAGAACAGCATTTGTCCATCCTGGTCGACGTCAATTGTTTTGTCGCAAGAGCCATGTTCGGCTCACCTTTGATTCCAAATTCTTCAGCCTCCTCCTAAAGTCTGCCAGCTCGGGTGATGTGATCAGAATCATGTTTAGTTTCACCACCATCATACTGGCAAACTCCAGATCCTGCGGGCCACGCCGAATCAGTCTCGACTCACGTCTAGACAACTCTACTCACGTCATCTTTCTCCAAGATCTCTGCCAATGTCCTGAATATCCTCTCTGCGTTCAGATGAAGACAGAGTTGTCTAATGATCAGACTCCCCCTCATCTCCAACAGCCGGCGATCGGTACTGAACAACTCGAGAACGTTGACCATGAACGAGGTGAAATATGAGTCTTCCGATGATGACGATATCTGAGCGAGAAGCTGCAGATCATGTTTGACCACCTGGAACAGGTCAGCCGGGATCTCAGAAAGGTCCTTCTTACATCTTCTGACGGGTCGGAGAGGGTCTTGAGGAGAGCTGGAAAGGTACCGCTGTCTCTGGAGAGAATCTTGTGGTACATCAGACAGCGTATCCCTCGGTTGACTTCGACACTGACCTTGTTGGGCGCTTTCAGGTGTAGCATTAGCAGCCATTCCAGTGCGGCGATCCTCGTTTCCGCGTGATCGCTCAAGAACTGCAGCGTCAAGACATTGACAGTCTCTCTGACGTCAAAGGGATCGTCATCGATGATGGTCTCTGCGAGCGGGGACCTCGGCGTATAGATCGTCTGAGGAGACTGCGGCCGGGTCGCGTTGGGGAATTCTGCAGTGGCGGGTGTACTTGGTTCTGATATGGGTACAGCTTGCGATTGCGCAGGTCGGGATTTGACAGCAGATGCAGGCGGCACGGCACCGGAAGCGGACCTGGAAGGAGCGAGCGCCGACACAGATGACGAGTCCAGAGGATCATTGACCGCTTTGGAATGGTCGGCAAGATCCGAGTGCAGGAACTCCTTCTTGACCGGAAGAGGGGAGGCGGCCGGGGGTGACGTAGCGAGCGAGGACAGAGCTGATGCGGTCGGTAGTGCAGTGAAAGGAGGGTTTGGGACGGTAGCCGTGGTGGCGGAGGACGGAGAAGGTTGGACTTGGAGGGGAAGAGACTGGATCACTCGATATAAATTGCCATTGGTTTCACGAGCAGCCAACTTGATGTGTCGGCTAGAGGTGGCGTCAGAGGAGACTATGTCAGTCTGTGCATGAGCCTCACTGTGGGGACGCCAGATTCGGCAGAATCGCAGGGACGATCCGAGGTGTAAACGAGACCACCGTGTCTTGAGCGAACTCCAAAAATGTGAGAATCCACTCCATCGCCGTGGACTGCACCAGCTCATCTTGCGACAACACGTCAGCCCATCACTACCACCACGGACAGATACTGACATGGATAGCTCAAGTGCTGGATGATGATATCCATGATCGCCGCATGATCCACAAAGACACCTTGACCCGGTACCCATGCGCCCGAGCCTTCGCCCTCCCATTCGTGTTCCTCTTCGCCTTCTTCTGCCGTTTCTCGAGTGGTTTCATTGTCTTCTTCGACATCTTCGATCGCCTCATCATCGTGCGATGCTCTGGATTCCAAAGTCTGCTTACTCTCTCTTTGATGCAGCGAGAGAGACTCTTTCCGGCTCCGCTCTGCCTCTGCCTGTTTTTCGTGGACAGTGGCGACGTATTTGATCTCCCTCAAGAATTCAGCCAGAACGTTTTCGGTCGCAATGCGGACATCGAGATTGTCGTCCGCCAGGTATTTGCTGACAGCCAATCAGCTCAACTTCGAAGATTGTCCAGGAGAGCTCACAGGAGACCATCGAGGAACTCGGGGAGCCAAGCTACCAATTCTAGGTCTGGCACCGAGTCCAACACCATGACCCAGCTGACCAGATGCATTCTCGTGTAGGGCGAGATGACATAAACTCGTTCAGCCAAGAGCGGGATGAATCGCGACAAGGAGAACGCGCGATTATCCTCTAGGATCTCTGGTTCTCCCGAACGGCTGGGCGACGAGTCCATTCGAGGGGTCTGATGGATGCTTCTCCTCGGCGAGGGATCCCTTTGACCGTCCTTCTCCCCGAAAGCGCTGTTATCCATCCCTCCTGGTGATATGCCTAGTCCAGCCATACCAGCAGTGGGAGTCGCAATCTCTTCCCCGAGATATCTGGGGCGATGAGGAAGGTTTGGGTTGACATTGCCAGGGTAGATGGAGACGTAATTAGGTGCTGCCTCCGCAACAATATCCTTCATGAGCCGATCTAGAAGTTCAGCACCGTTTTTGACCGACATTTCCGAATCTGCCGAAAGCTAAGTGGATCAGCAAGACGATCAATGTCGGCGACATACCTTGCTAAGGGCATCAAAGACTTCATTGAAATGCAACAGAATCTCGCCTTTGCTAACTTTTGCGCTGCGGTTGGATTCAGTCTACGATCTGATTCATGGTGCAGGGACTACCCACATATTGTAAAGACTTTCACAAGCGTGATATCGAACTCTCGACTCGGGGTCCTGGAAACAAGCCAATACAGGAGGGACGATGACGCCTAGGAAGGGAGCCACATCCTGGCCCAGAGCGATAGCCGTGGCAGCGAGCCCGATCAGGCCTTCGCCAATATTGTGAGCTCTGACCAATAATTTCACTCGCAACGCTCACCTCCATTCCTCGTGTGTAGCGGTGAGGAGGGTGAGCTGAACATTCCACATAGCTGATCGATGATTGCGGATATTCGGGGGATGTCTGAGGATAGAACGAGTCTGGAGGTCAAAAAGATCAGCGAGAGTTAGCTACTCGATGGCGAGGCCTACTTCTCGAGCTCCAGAGCAGCAGCCTTCCGCCGGTCATAGCTGAAGAAAGGAGGTGAGCTCTCTATAATGTTCTGGTAGAATGGGCTCACATCTTGTCGTTTAGCCCTGAATCAAAGCCGGATGAGCATTGGAATTGATCGGCAAGATAGCAGTTGAAACGACTTACCTCTAAGAATGGGAGCATCTGAACAAGGTCAGCCGTCAGTCACATTCCCTCGCGTGATGGTTGCTTTTGAGCAGTATGGAGCTACTCACCCATCTTGCCTCCTGCTCTCCCCGGTTCTCTGCGTGATCATAGGTATGCCTAGAGAAGAGCAAGCTATTCGGGATGCTCTATAATGAGATGTAATCGCTAGCATGCATGATTTCGAAGGAAACAATACCTACGGTTGAGTGACGCGCAGAGGCGGAAGTTGAAACCGGTAAATGATGCCGACGGACGGACTACATATCGGTCCAATCTTCTGCTAATCGACCTTGATACCTCTTGGTCTGCCAGCATCGCTCGTTCAACTATCACCAGCATCCCACGATGGAGGTCGACCAGCCAGAGACCTCCGCAGCGGCGTCTCTCCGCCCTTCAGCATACTTTGCGTCCTTTGTCGTTGACTCGGGTATCTCGAAGCCTAGATTCGAAGAGCTGGTACGACCAAGTGGGCTCGTCCACAAGTTGACCGAGAGGCTCTACGAGAAGTGTGGGGGTGCAGATAATGTAAGCACGTCGCTCCGCAGCTTTTGAACGCGGACTGAAGCCATGTGATAGCTTCAACTGTCTTGTCTCCTTACAGCTCGAGCACCAAAGAACCCGCGACTGGCACCTCAGTCGTACCTGCACATTCAGCCCCCGTCCTCTCCGGCCTCTTTCCTCAAAGCATTGCCTTCTCTCGCGGTGCGTTTCGACAAGGATAAAACGGAATATGGGCCGGACATCATATGGCCATCATTTCTACCCGATAAGGGTGATACCCCTGTCGGTCATGGAAAGGGAAAAGAAAGACTGCTGGAAGGCATAGTAGGAGGTATCGAGGTGAGTCGCTCACTCCATCAGGGACAGTGTTGACAGGCATCGCACCAAAAGGTAATATCGAGCTCGACCTCGTCACAACCACACGCATCATCCAGTCTCCTCGGCTCCATCATTCCACCTATCGCTCTCCCACTCACAAGTTGCTATACGGCTCCGTATTACACCCCGCCGAACACACCTCCTCCATCTCCATCCTTCGATCCTGCCAATACTTGCAACTATCTCATCATCATCGCCAACAAGTCGAGCGCGACTACGATCGCTGGAGAGAAGCTCCTCCCGACCGTTCGTCAAAACTGGGATTCAGAGTGGGATGGCCTGGACTGGGACGGCATCGCTGCCGGCTGTGTTAAAAGAGGTATCAGATGCTCCTGTGTTGTCTTCGACGATCTCCCGCGAATGGATATTACTGCGCCCAACCTTCTTTGGGGAATGTGTCAGACAGTGAGTCGACCCAATAATGAATTGTGCTGAGCCTGTGCTAGGCATCAGGAGGTGATGCGGACGACCTCTGGTTTCAATCGCCTGCCGATACCGAGGTCTTCTTGTCTGGCTACGCTGTCGATCCTGGTCCGTCTTTCACTTCGATGCCGTGCACAAGGCTGACAAGTCGCAGAAACCGTTCCCCCTTCCCCCATGGCCTCTGCCGCTGCATCGACAATGCCTGCATCGGTGGACCTGCAAACCCCGGTCCCTTCGACTCTACCAGATCCTCAGGCTCAATTCATCCAATCGCAAAATCAAGCCATGGCACTACGGTTCGCCCAAGCCGCCCAGAAAGGTAGCAATGTCGACCAAGCTCTCCTGACGAGTCTCATGAGCGCGGGTGGCTCGGCCGGCCAACGACAAGCGGTCGAGCAGATGAAGCAGCTTATGCAGATGCAGCAACAACAAAAGCAGGCGCAAAATCCTGGAGTAGCCACTACTGCGGAAAGCCTGAGGATGAATCAACAGGTCTTGATCAATGCGATGCGACAACAACAACAACAGCAAACACAACAACAAGGCGGTACTGTGCCCCCTCCACAGGCTCAAACCTCAAAATTGCCCGATAAGTTTTGGGAAGGCGATTTGCTGTGGCCGTCGAAGGACAGCTCGAGCGGTGCGTCGAATTGTGCGCCATGCTCTTGCCTTGAAGTTGGACGAAGCTGACCACCAACCTAGCCATGTTCACCTTGGAAGCTCTCTCCCTTGGCAATACGTCCCGAGAGGACCTCTTTTTGCATTTGTGGCCATCCGGTGAGTCGCAGAACTCACCGCCGCAGGCTCGTTCTGATCAACTTGTTACAGCTTTACGCCTAGGCGGCGTACTGAATTTCACTGGCGCCGAATTAAGGGAGTACAGCGTCGCCCACTCGTTGCCATATTTTGTTCTCTCGTGCAAACCGTCTCCCAACGGGGATCCAAGCGGTGGCACCAAGTACGATCAGTTGGCCAAGAACCTGTACTCCAAGGGCACGGTGAGTGGGGACGCTTTCCACCGCTTCATTTGGCTGACCTGTTTGACTTGTCCCAGATGGCAAGGGTTCTATTCAACTCGCCAGAACACGGGATTGTCATCTTTGCGAACCCATACACCACCACTGGACCGAACAACGAGAAGACTCAAGCGCTCCGTCTGATGGGCCTGCTGTGTCAGAAAGCACCGATACCGAAAGGGCGCCCGAACGCAGCTGCGTCTTCGTCTCAAATTCCAACACCTCCTCATCTGCTCCGGCCCGCTCTTCCCCCACAAGCCACCGCCAACATGATGCCCAACATGACGGCCGCTCCGACCCGAACCCACATCACGCCCGACCAATCGCGCATGATCTTCATGATGGCGCAGCAGGCAAACTTCAAACTCCCCGACGGGTTCGACCCGGGGAATTGCCCGATGGAGGACATCAAAAAGCTGATGTACTTTCTCAACAACAAGCTCACTCAACAAAAACAGCAACAGCAGCTTCAGCAACAGATGCTACAGGCGCAGGGCCAGGTTCCGATGGCGCCCGGTATACCGCCGGTGGGGATGCAGCAGGCGATGAATCTGAACGGCGGCGTACAGGTGCCGCAAGGGTACGTCCCCATGTCGCAGGGGTATGTAACATCGAATCTGCCGGGACAGTATCAACAGTGAGCGGGCATGAGCTGGATCATGGTGTGTACGAGGTACAGGTCAATGTACGCTTTTGTTGTAGAGGATATGGCATTGCATGAAGTTCGAGACTCGGCTTCTTTCGGACCTGGTGCCCCGAATGCTCGTGGATCGTGATTTGCTCGAGCTCGAAGGATGAGTGCGAATTCACGCAGGAACGATACCACCAGTACATTGTTGTACAACTTCTACATCGCTCGCCCGCTTGGACGTTCACTCCTGATCCGTCAGCACTCTCTCGCCACAAGGGCTGCCAACTCACCGCACACGACATCAGGGCTTCTTGAACCCTCTCTGGACGGTACTACACGACCCACTGGCGTACGGCGCCTTCCTATACGTGCTACCGTTACTCGATTTGTTCGTTTTATTAGGCGCGGAAGTGACTGGATTCTGGGTCTTGGTGGTGGGGTGAGGGTGGGT
>JASZXS010000140.1:0-36476 GCA_035521475.1 Tremellales sp. Uapishka_1 | reverse complement strand
GGGGGCAGGCGGAAGGAGGACGGGGAAGGTGGGGGCGGCCGCTCTGGAAGAAGCATACAAAGTATCGAGGGTACATGTTGTGCATCTATCGAGGCATATACACTTCGCCTGTCAAGTGCACATGCAACATGATCATCGCAAAGTGTAGCGGAAAGCAATGAAAATCATGATCAGTTGAGTAGTGTTCAGAGACAGGCAGAAGCACGGCCTGGAGAGAGACTGACACATCCATCTCTCAGTTTCTGTTCCAGCCGATGTCACATAGAAAAAGTGACATCATCAGTGTTCGAAGGGCCCGAAGGCGACTTCGGCCGATTTCGTCCAGCAAGTTCCGTTCCGGACTGGCGGCCGGAACATGTCACCGAGGCGTCCGGAAAACCTGTTGACGAGTAGTGAACGAAGGTGACATCGCGCTTGAGAGTATATATCGGGAAGCGAGCGTGGGGAATGCAGCTCTTTACACAGCCAGTACTACATTTGACGCCTTGCCAATATCGCTCTTCCATTTGGCAGACCCATACCTCATCCATCAAACGACAACGTCGTTCGCCTACCAACTTCCAGTCAGCCACATCTCACCCATCTCCACCATGGTCTACAACACCGAGCAAATGATCGAGGCAGCGATGGCCAACACGAAACATCAAAGACTGTCTGTAAAATCAAAGCTCAATGGTCATCCCCTCAAGGAGACCATCAAGGCGCCTTCCGCCCCCAGGCAATGGAACATTCAGTCGTCTCCAGCAGTGGTAAGTAACATCTAGGCCCAAGTTACCGGGATTGGGCTGACCAGTCAACTCAGGCCGTCTCGCGCAATGAAATTCGATCCACTTTAGCCGCCATCACCGCGCAAGTGCCGACGACCTCTAAAGCGATCGTCAATCTCGGTCTGGGCGATCCCACTTTTTACCCTCTCCATCCACCGTCCGAAGCGACCGTGGTTGCCACACGGAAAGCTTTGGACAGTGAACGGGCAAACGGCTATGTCGCTGGTGTCGGAACGCTCGAGGCGAGGGCGGCTGTGGCGGACTATCACAAACGTTGGGATGGCGTGGACTACAAGACTGATCATATCGTTCTGGTATGTTTCCCTTCCGTGTCTTCTTCGAGTCTGCGCTGATGTCCTGACAGACTCATGGAGTCGGTCACGCCCTCGAGCTTATTTTCAACGTCCTGCTCCCACATAACTCTGCTTCCTCGCCTGCCAACATCCTTCTCTCCAGCCCCGGGTTTCCCCAATACGAGGCCTTGCTTGCGACCCTTGGTACCGAAGTCAGGCACTACCAGTGTGTGGAGGAAAACGGGTGGGAGATTGATCTCGAAGGCCTCGACGCCTTGTGTGACGAAGAAACGCGCGCGATTTTGATTGTATGTCAGCTATACTCGCATAGGGAAGCCCCAAGCTGACGATGGAGCAGACCAACCCGAGCAATCCTTGTGGCAGCAACTTTTCGCGGAAACACCTGACGTCGATCATCGATATTGCCGAGACGCACAAGGTCCCAATCATTGCGGACGAGATTTACGGACACATGGTGAGTCGCCTTATGGTAGTTACCGAAAGGAGCGGGCAGTAACGCTCGGGGCAGACATACGGTTCCTCATTCACACCCCTGGCGTCCCTTTCCTCTTCGGTACCGGTCCTCACCCTTTCGGGTCTGTCCAAGCGATTCCTATTGCCAGGATGGCGATTCGGCTGGGTCGCTCTGCACGACCCACTCGGTGTGGCGAGTGCGATCAAAGATGGTATGGCGGTGTGGGGAAACCGAATCATGGGTCCAAATTCGTTGGTTCAAGCGGCGCTGCCGGGCATTCTCGCGACCGAGCCGGAGTGGTTCCAGGAAGTCACGCGCAAGATCGAGGTCAGCCTATTTGATCACATCTAGAAAGAAATAAAGCTGACCCCCAGGCGCAGTTGAATTCCATCACTGTCTTTGAGGCCGTCCAAAGTATCCCCGGACTCAGCACGACCATGCCTCAAGGAGCTTTGTACATGCTCGTTCGAATCGCGCTCGCGGAGTTCCCCGACTTCAAGGACGATGCCGACTTCTGCGCGGCGCTATACAAGGAGGAAGCCGTCTTCGTCCTCCCGGGACAGTGTTTCTCGGCAAAGGGATACTTTCGAGTGGTCAATGGTGCTCCAGTGGAGGTGATGCGGGACGTCATGGAGCGGTTGAGAGACTTCTGCGGTCGGCACGTGAGAGCTTGAGGCTCAGGAGGGACAATGAGGTAGACGGAATAGATATTTAGAGCTAGCAAGCATTGTAGACCAGTTGCGAACGAAGGATTGTATGACGCATTGGGTCAAGGGATTCAACGATTGAATAATGGTACACAAAAGCTCTAGCGATTCATCCGCAATGCTTACAGCCAATCCGGTACCGATGAGACTCCAATCTTTCTTTATACTGTATATTCAGAAGACATCGCTCGTCTCTAAGCTGATCCTAACTCCCTCTGTAGGTGGTGTATGAAAAGGGACTGATGAGCAGCGGAATATGGTGGTGAGAGGTAGGGTCGGTGTAGTTGAATGTGATCTGGGGAGCGGAAGTCAGCTTGGCTTACATGTCCGTTCGAACGGACTTACTTCTACGAGGGGATAAAACGTCGTCTTCTTCTGAACAGCGAAATAAGTTTCTGTAAAGAACGTCATCTTGTAGACGCCCGGACAGAGCTTCGTCTCGGGGTCGAGCAGGGTCGTGCACCTGCCGTCGGCATCTGTGAGTCTAACAGGGATCTTGGTCAGCTCGTCCCAACAGCATGCTCACATCAGACCGCCTACCCTGTAGCCAGGATCTGGGGAACTTCCAGTGCCGTGACGTCTGACTCGGCGGGTTCAGCCTCAGACAAGGATAGGACCTGAAGCGAGACTTTGACGTTGGGCGCGGGAGTCCCGAGCGAAGCGTCCAAGACTACATGCAAGATCAGCTCATAAGCTCAGCGCTGATGTCGAGGTTCTTACTATGGCAGGTTATTGGTGACTTGGACATTTGTGTGGTCCGTGGTTAGCGGGAGTCGAAAGCGAGAAACGAAGATAGCGTTTATGTAGTTAGCCGTGAACGGCTTCAAATTACGGCAAAGGGGCTCTAACCGGAGAGTTTAGGACCTGGCTCATGTGCCCGAGATGATACATTACAAAAATCCATGCACGTAGATCACGACAACATATACCACCAGCAAGCTCTTCAGAGCTGATATCACCTCCCGCAGTCCATGACGTCTTCTCCCTCCTCCACAAACCTCTTTCTCTCCCTTCTCCACGGTTCCCAGACCTCTCCATACTTCTTGAGCAGCCTTCCCAGCTCTGTCTTTTGTTCGATCTGCCTCCCAGTCAGCAAAAGATAGCGGGTGTCAGGGCCGACTCACGATGATGCCGGGGACCTCCTCTCCCTCCTTGACGGCCCAGACGTCGTTGAACATTTCTCCGAGTTTCGGTTTCGGGAGTTTCTCTGCGCGAGAGAACGCCTGCAAGACTTGGGCTTTTGCGGATTTAAGATACTCGGCATCCTCGGTCGGTGACCACCATTGTTTGGAGACGAGGAATTGGCGGAAGCGATGTATTGGGTTATCTACGTATAACCCGTCAGTCCTCGTCTGAGCGACAAAGTCGAGTAGCTCACCGACCGTAGCCCATTCCTCGACCTCTTCTACCGCTCTATACTTGCTCGAGTCGTCCGACGTCGAATGGTGGCCCACTCTGTACGTCATGGCCTCGACCAAAACACCCTTCTTTCCTGAAACAGCACGCTTTCGTGCCTCTCGAACCGCCGACAAGACTGCCAAGGCATCATTCCCATCCACTCGAATCGTGTCCAGACCGTATGCCGGTCCTCGAGCGGCAATCCCGTCTCCAGCGTATTGATCAATAATTGCCGTCGAGATGGCGAATCTGAGGTGCCCGCATCAGCAGATAAACGATAGGGTATTGAGATCCAAGCTGACCCGTTGTTCCGACAGAACCACATGCAAGGACCGCCAAGCACGGAATTCATATTCAACGCGGCATGAAAGTCACCCTCGCTCGCGGCTCCTATTGGACTCAAAGCCTCAGCAAGACAAAGGACAAACGGCGCTGCGAAACAGAACCTACCGTCACCAAAATAGCAAATCACACAATCGCCCTGGCGATCCTGGTCCAACTTTAACGCATACGCGGCTCCAGCTGCTTGCGGCATTCTGGTATGCTTGTCAGGAAGATCGCAGGCCCCGGTGTGGTACATACTGTGTAGCCAAAGGGGATGTAATCGTGTGGAAGCCAAACTCGGGCGAGGAGTAGTGTACGGGCATCATTCGGCCCTTGCTTCCTTCGTCTTCAACATTACCAAAACATTGTGCCATCATTGACGACAGCGGGAAGCCCCTGTGAAGTAATGCTGCGCCCTCTCGCTGTATTTGTAGAGCAATTGAATACCAATTTCGCCTTTTCATTCCAGGTCAATACTCACGTATTGGCCAAAGATCTCATCGGATGGCCGCAGAGCCGCGGCTGAGCCGACAATGGAAGCCTCTTCGCCTGCTGACTGGATATAGAATGAAATCCGACCTTGCCGTTGCGACTGGTAGAGCACGGTATCGACAATCGGCATCAACGTCATCGTTTTGTATCTGTTCCCCAATCAGCGATTCGAAGCCCCATTGCATCGACAAAACCACCGACATTGCGACAGCTTCGTCTTTGGATAGCTGTATAATCGACATGATCAGCTCTTAACCATCGTCGACAACGAGATACATAGCGTACCTCGGGCAAAAGACTTCCTTTGACGAGATGACCTTCCTCATCCAGTACCCTGAACGTTGGGATTGTCTATACCCCCATCAGTCTTCCGCTCCAACCTTACCCACACCCACCTTTGCAACGGCATTGAACCATCCCATCTCCCCTGACCACCAACTCTCATGCCCGCCTCTCCTCAGCGGTCTGCTGTTGCTCCGAGTCGTTCGTGGAACGTAGAGCGGTCTATCTTTGTTGTAGTCTGGAAGAGGCTGAGGGTTTGGCAGAGGCGTAGATGTAGGTGTACTGTGAGAGGAGGTCAGAGAGGGGCCTGTTATCTGCCAAGTCACAGTCAGCATAGGTCGGAGCAGACAGGGAACGAGGCTACCAGATAGCGGCGGAGGGTTCGCGCGCGGGCCTGCTGGCGGAACGTGTGCATGGTGATATGCGGTCGTTCCCCTTCGCGATACCACTTGTTTGTGCCGAGTACGATTGCGCAAATGTCACAACGACACGGCTCATGAACATGTCCACCGCGTGCCCAGGTGACTACAAAGCGTGGACAAGCTCCGGTAACACTAGCCGCCTCGAATACTTGCCTCTTACGGTAATCTCAAATCGAATCAGAGCCCTCCAGACTCCTCTCCAGCGAATTGACACAGAGATACATGGTTCTAGCCTCCTACACTGCCCATTGCTTTTTTCAACCTCAGTCTCAGGACGTCTTCCCTCGCATCCTTACCCGAAATAACCGTGATCTTCTCCTCTTCTGCCTTCACATCGGACATAGAAGTAGTTGGCAACGGCAAGCGGATCATTTTTTCCTTCAAAGGAGAGGAGGGTATCTCTGTCGATGAGGGTATACGTTGCGTCGACTCGGTCAAGACTGCTCTCCTCGACCAGCGTCTACGACGGGTGAACTGCGGATGATATATAAGTTTCACATCCAACCGAGAAATGCCGAACTCACCTTTCCCAATCCTCCTCGTGGACCCATGCCTTCCCATTTGTTGTCGCCATAAACCCATCCATCGTTGTCGGTCACCTATATCAAATCAGTATAGAATAACTCACTGTGAAGATAACTTACTCCGTCCACTTCCAGCACAGCCGCCGACAGACCAAGGCCAACTCCTTCATTGACACCAGTGCCCAACCCCAGCCCGACTCCGCCATCATCGATTGTAGTGTCTTCGCTTCCCTGGCTTCCTGTCCGCAACCTCTTCTCCGGCGAGGCGAAAGGAATCTTGGTGGCCGCAGCCGGCGATGCAGTCCTCGCCTTGAGTCTCTCCAACCCTTTCGTAAAGGCTTGCTCCGCAATGGACTGTGCCCTTACTCCCGTACTTGTCGACCCAGGAATAGAGTCATCGTGAGCGAGGGGCGACCCGAACGATCCCGACAACGGGCGATTCGGTGGCGATACCATGGGATTCTCGCTCAGCTCTGGTATGCTGGCATGTGTGGGAGACGCTGACAGGTTTGAACCCGAGGCGGTTGTTTTCACCAAGGTCCAGTCGTCGTCTAGCCATTTCCACGTCGACGTTCGCTTGATTTGCATTTTCGGATCGGATTTCGTAGGGAACGGCAGGATGATGGATGAGGATGGCGGTAAGGTGAATGACGGAGGCGGAGAAACGGGTAAAAGATGAGAGTCGCACCTGGGCCCAATGTAAGCAACGGGGTCAGGAGATTACCGGAATAAACACCTACCAGGAAGGTCGCTCTTGGGGCAACAGAGCAGAAGTCCAGTCCAGACCCATCCACCATCGCTGGTTTTCTTGGATCTCGAATTTAAAGAAGATCGGAGAGCCTGCTTTCTCCTCTGGTTCTTCCGAGTCATCGATCGCCGAGCCTTGGAGATCCTGTGATCCAAGCCCTGCACCAAATTGAGGGCGGAACGTGAACGCCAAGGACGGTCTGCGCGAGACGTCCCATTTAGACTTGAGCCATCCTTTGAGGGAGAAATCCAATCTGAAGTGATACGCTTGATCGGGGGGCGAGCCAAAGGTGAACAGGAAAACCAGGGCGACGGTTCGCCGTATGAGAAGAGATTTCGACAAAAGGTGGAGTACGTGCGCCAGAGGTGGAGAGGGAAGGAGAAGAAGTACTGTGCCTGCCAAAGCCAGCAGCGAGCGGAAGCCAATGATTTTGCCTAGTATGATCCACGAGATCCAGATGACGACGAGACCGCGTACCAGGCGTAGACTGCCCAACTGGCGGAAACGTTCGTAGACGGATGTAAAAGTCGGGATGGGAGATGGAGGAAGGAGTGCATTGATGGCGTGGAGGTCGGCAAGCGTCGCCAGGATGGTTTCAGAGGTAGACGGTTGCGATTGCGATGAGGGAGCCACGGGAGCAGCGACCAAGCTGGGTTTCGTGGAAGGTATCCGCAGTGACGAGAGCGGTATCAACGGAGCGAAGACCAGCGGTGGCAACAGATATCTGAAGGAGGATGGTCAGGAATACGTCATCGGCTTGACCAGGTCGCTTCTCACTTGAACATGTGGTTTGCACCGAGGCATAGACCCCACCAAGCAGCCACAACGATCCAGCTCTCGACTCTTCTGCCATTCTTCCAGAATAACACCTCGAATGCACGTCGCAGTTGCGAAATTGGAAAGGCAAAGAGGACGAGTAGCCGGAGGATGGGTGCGGGTAAAGACGCGATGATATCTTGCGTCTGGGAGACGTGATTCGTCGCTTCAGGCGGCTTCGACATGGTGGTGTATGCCCTTCGGTAGAGCGCCGAGAATCTATACCCCAAGCCAGAGTGTGAGAAGACGAGCAAGAGATGCCTGCAAACGACGGCAACAAGAGACAAGAGACGGTCATTCAATCACCGGGGCCCCGGGCGAAGTTGGGCAAATCTATAAGTTTTCCGACTTCGTCGCTGTGATCAACTACTTTCATTACAAAATGACTTCGCAACCTGGTAAACGCGCAAGGAAGAGCTCGCCGACGATGGTGCTCGATCAAAACGAGATTCTGAGATCCATGCTGGCCGCTCGAAAACAGGGAAAGCAGCGAGAGATGTCCCTCGACGAAGAGAGTGATGCCGAAAGTGATAGTGAGAGCGGGGCTGGTAGCGGCGAGGGCGAAGAAGAGGAAGATGAAAGCGGAAGTGATGGCGAGAGCCAAGCTTCGTCAAGCTCAGGTCCGAAGTCCGCCCTTCAAGGAAACAAGAGGAGCAGATCAGCTTCGGCATCCGACCAGGAAATACCACTCCATACAGCATCGGCTTCTCGAGTTACTGTCCCCTCACGATCCGTTGTCCATCCTACGACTATGCCAGCAGCTGTGAAACCACCGGTATCGACCACCTGGACCTCCTTGGGGCTTTCGCAGCCTTTGGTTACGGCTCTAGAGACCATCAATATCCGACAGCCAACGGAAATTCAAGCGGCGTGTTTTAACCCCCTCTTGGCCGGAAGGGACTGCATCGGAGGCGCCAAGACTGGTAGTGGCAAGACGATGGCATTTGCGCTACCAATCTTGCAGCGGATCGCCAAGGACCCTTTTGGTGTATTTGCCGTGGTTCTCACTCCGACCAGGCGAGTGGATGATCCAAAGATCCGAGGAGGACGCACCCTGACCGTGACTCACAGAGAATTAGCCTATCAATTGACGGAACAGTTCCTGGTTGTCGGCAGACCTCTGGGGCTGACGACCGTGACCATTGTCGGAGGGATGGATATGTTATCGCAAGCCAAGGAATTGGAAGCGAGACCCCATGTCATCGTTGCCACTCCAGGGCGGTTATGCGATCTATTGAAGAGTGATGGCAGTAGCGAGGGCAAGCTGGCGCGGGTCCGAGTACTGGTATGCCGTCTTGTCCATGTGGAGCATCGAAAGCTCATTCGCTGCGAAGGTCTTGGACGAAGCGGATCGGTTGTTGACGTCTACGTTTGCACCGGATCTTGGCTATCTGTTTTCACAGATGCCGCCGAAACGACAGACATGCTTGTTCACCGCAACCATATCGGAATCGATCATGGAGCTGGCGAACAAGGAACCCACGGCGGGTAAACAGAAGCCTTTCGTCTACAGGGTTGCTTCAGAGTAAATTTTCCTGAAAGGCCTCTATTGGATAGCTCAGCTGACGAGATGGACCAGTACCCTTACAGTACGAGGCTTGAAACAACGATACCTATTCATCCCATCCCAGATCCGCGATTCCTACCTGTACTATCTCCTCCTTCATCCTCCCGAGAGCATCGACGCGTCACTGCGCTTGTCGAAAAAGCCCACAGTCCAAGAGGTCGATTCACGTCGACAGAAAAAGCCGAAATCGAAATCGAAGCCTACCCCAAAAGAAGACGATGAGGCTCCCTCGATCCCACCGACGATAATTTTCACTCAACGTTGCGCAACGGCCCATCTCCTTCATCTCCTTCTGACCGCCCTCTCGATCCCCTCTGTCCCACTCCACTCTCATCTCCCGCAACCACAGCGACTACTCTCGCTCGCTCGATTTAGAGCAGGCGACGTCCCTATCTTGGTCACGACGGACGTTGGATCGAGAGGTCTCGATATTCCCCAAGTAGCTATGGTCATCAACTGGGATTGCCCTCGTCGATCGGATGACTATGTCCATCGGGTCGGTAGAACGGCGCGAGCGGGAAGAGGCGGTCTGGCGATCACCATCGTGACGGAACGAGACGTCGACCTGGTCAAAGTGATCGAGGACGAGATCAGTAGGTCCTTGCATGCCGCTTTCCGCGCAAGATTTGCTGATATCCATCTTGTCAAAAGATGTGACCTTGGAAGAGTTGGACCTCCCAGAGGAACAGGTTCTGGAAAACCTGAACGCCGTCTCGGTCGCCCGACGGATGGCAACGATGGTACGTATAGTGCTACGCAACCCTTTCCGCTCTTCAGGCTGATCTTCCTGGCGCAGGAAATGCACGATTCGGGTTTCGGCGAAAGGCAAGCGACGAATAAGGCCAAAGCTATCAAGAGGGCGAGAAGAGACGAGGCGAAACAGTAGTCTCGTGTCGATGGATAGCGGTGCACAACCACTGGGCTTGTATATACAGGCTACATGAAACTTCCGGCACCTACATGAAGATCAACAAATCCTCCTGTTCCTCGGACCAGTCCTGACCCAATCGTCCTCTTTCGACGAGCAGCTGCTTCTCGAGAGTCGCGACCTCCCACCTGAGTCTCCTGTTCTCTTCTTGCACGACGATCTTCTCCTTCTGAACGTGCTTCAACTCCGCTGACAGCCTAGAGATCCGCTGGCCCCTAAGCTGCTCCCTCAGATCGGCTAAATGATCCGCTGAGGGATCAGTGAACGATGGGTCCACCACGGTACGAGGAAAATCGGTCTGTACCGAGCGGTCTGCGTATGCGACTGCAGGACTGGGGCGTGCCTTGTGGAGAAGGAGGGACTGAGGAGGGAGTGTCATCGCCTGCTGACCAGTACGCTCTGCGTGGTCAGCCGTGGCCGCAGGCGATTCACCCACTGGATACTCTTGCTTCGTCGACCCCTACCCCTTGTCTTCTATTTGTCTTTGACGGTTCTCGCCTCTGCGGAGATTCTCCCGGACGGGTCTGAGATATCAAAGGCTGAGGAGACTGCGGAGCTTCCCGGGGATGTCAGAAGCGTCAGTCATGGAAGACCGGCTGGACAGACCCTCGCTTCTATTCTTTCCGCCCTTTCCCGATGCCGACTTCTTTTGGGTGAGCCGGGGTCCTGAAGACTGCAGCATGCGTCGGCTCTCTGATGGTGTCTGCAAGAAGGCGGCAGGGATTGATGATTTAGCGATATCGGTGGAGTCTGCTCTTGAAGCCGCCCCCGTCTTGGATCGGGAAGGCAGATGTGGGGGAAGCTGGCGTCGAAATCTCATGGCCGCTGGACATCTTGGGATGGCCTTGGGCGTGGTAGTCTTGCTCTTGGCGACGCTTGGAGCTATTTTTTTCTGGCCATTCTTTCCCTTCGACTTTTTTGCCTTGCATAGCCTCAATTAGTATCGAGTGTAACCTTTGTGAACGACTCACCTTGCCTGACTTGGCCATCGCACCGCAGAGGGCGATTTTTTGTGCAAGAGTCACGGAGGAGTTGAGGGCAGTTGCAGGATATGGGTTGCACGTCCAAGCAAAGCACAGTTGACTCGTGTCGAGACGGTCAGGGTCAGTAGCATGGATCGCCGACCAGAAGCGTTTCAGATCTCATCATCCATATCTACACCGACTTTCGGCTGATTGTAGCGGATCTCTCTCGCCTTGCCATTTGCAACAGAGATGAGACAGAGATGGGAAGGACATTCGGCTCCTCCATTTTGTCGAGACTTTGCCACACCTCGAAGGGTATAGATGAATGCATTCTTGAGAAACACGTACGCGATTTGTTATGTAAGGGCCATGCTATATAATTAATGTACCACAATTCCACCACCGCCGATCATCCACCGTCCACCCTTGCACCTATCGCAACTGACCAAGCCACTTGTTTCTATCATTCCGAAGTCTCCACCAGTAACTTCCCCGGGCTTCCCCGGACCCATCGCATCCACGCTTCGTTATCGTGTAAACATACTCTCCACTGGATATTGAGCAATCCCTCCACGCCGTCAAACAGCTTCTGCGTCTCCTGTCGGTAAAATTCCTTGTTTGCTCGCCACCACACCCCGGCTTGTTCTCTCGCGCGTGTCGGACCAAGGTGGTGCATATCGGGGAAAGGATGCGATTGTAGATGATGGTCGTGATTGATGGTCAAAGACACCACCGATAACGGTCTGAGAATCTGGACCAAGGCTTCCATGGTGATTTCTTCTCTCCACCCGAGCTGCTCCGGGTCGGGCGGCGGGTGTTTCGACATTGCGTCGGTATACGACAGAGTCTTTCCCTCGTCCTCCGACATCTCCAGGCAGCCACACCCGTGCGACCAAGGTAAAGGCAGAACGAATAGTTCCAGATCGCGGAGGTCGATCATTTTCGTAAGAAGCTGCTTGAGCATGGCGATGGTGACACCGGGGCTGACGTGTGCGTGAAGCCTTTGAAGTGGCGGTAAGTGCGGGACATAGAGGTCTGGAGGGGATGGGATGAGGGGACCATCATGTGTGACACAGAGTTCTTCGAGATGCGGAGGGATGGAATCTTCTGCCGAGGAGAGATGGCAGTTCGTGCGCAAGACTCGTAATTGTCGAGGAAGCGCCGGGAGCTGTTGATGGACCTCGGGAATGTGGTACTCGAACGTGGAGAGTTTCGCGCAGGACTTGAACAACTCGATGAGCTGCTCTTCCGTCATCTGCAGGTTGCGAAGACACAACGTGCGCAAATTACCAAGTCCCTTGACGGCTTGGAGCAGTACATTCGAAAAGTTGAAAAAAGCGAAATCCGTCTGTCGGTGCGGGATTTTGCGACGGCGGTAAATGAGTGTTTCAGGTTTCGTCTGCAAGATGAGTTGACGCAGAGTGAGATGTTGTCGTGGGGTGAGATTGGAGTACGGCGTAGAATCCCCGCCATCCCAAAAACCCTGATCATCTATTTCCAGCGTGGTGCACGACTTGACCTTGCGGACGGAAGGAAGGAGGCCGACGAGATTGGTAACGATTCGCAGGTGAGGAACTTGAAGTCGGTCGACGGCGGCAAAAAGGTCCTCGTAGGGGTCCGAGTGACCGAATCCTCCGGCAAGGTTTCCGAACAGGACATAAGGAAAGACGGATAAGGACAGAGATAGCATTTGACCGGGTGTGATGGAGGCGAGCAGGCGAGTTTGGCCTTCGGCAGAAAGATAGAACGTGGTGGGGATGAGGTGTAGATGTCTGATCTCATCAGTGCAAGTTCGGAAGAACCTAATTTACCTAAGAGAACCTGTCGACATGTTCAGGTGTTCCTCACTGGTAGCTCGTATGGTCATGCCGAGGAGTGGCGAAACCGCCTTTCGGATATCCCTGCACGTATCTGAGACGTCAACAGAGATTGCCCGAGGTGAACTCACTGGCAAAGTTACGCACGTCGCGAAGGGTCAACTCGTCATCTTGAGACGGCCACTTTTTCCCATCAAATTCCCAGAGTGCAGCCTTCTTCTCCACCAAGGCGTCATCAAAGACGGGTCGGTAGGTAAGGGGGTGGAGATAGCTCGCGACCCGCTGCAGCGTCTCGGGAGCGAGACGGAGGACGGACATTATAGAGTCCGAACGGATGTTGTGACGCCGAGGTTGGTTTTTGGCTGTGAACGAGTTACGACCGCAATGCCTTGGACAAGGATGTGGGACTGACAGAAACGTAACGCCGGATACAATTCTCCGCGAGGTTCGGATGCAAAGTACCCTGAATTCCAGCTGGGGTTCGGCTGACAACCCCGCTCGTACTCTCTTGATTGCGAACGGTTGTTGTAAACTTGAATGGTCGACATTGCTGAAAGAGCAGTTGTCGAAACACAAACGACCATTTAGAAGCATCGTTCCCGAGGATCATTGTCCAGCCTTTCGCACCACCCTGAGCCGCGGCCCTAGCCAAGCGTTTAGTCGTTAGACGTTTCCGTGGAGCTCGCGCCTGGAACAAGTGGACGAAAGGATGCTGGGCCGTTGAACGGGCGCTACGGTACGACGGTCGGAATGACAGCGGGTCATCGTGGAGTCGGATCCGTGTCCGACCCATTTGACCCCGCATGTGTATTGGTTGTTATGAATTGGTAATAGGGTTTGGGTGTAGTGGCGAGACCGAGTCTTTTGGTCGGAAGTTGGGATTCCCGAGTCGAGCGTGGCGAGCTTGTCTGTGGCGTCGGGGTCGGTAACGGTCAATGTGCGAGATGCGACGCAGTCGTTTTGACTGCAAGGTGGCCCAATAGCAGTTATGGTCGGACCCCGGTCTGGGTTTAGAGGAAGTCTCGAAGCGCTTCAAATGTCCACGGTCTCGATGATCTTGGGTATCGATGTAGTCGCGAGCTGTAGGAAAATGTCTGTGGATTGATCAGGCAAAACCAATATCGACGGGCGAATCTTTGGTATTGGTCATCTTTGGCAAGACCCCTTGTCTTGCGTGTCGAATCTTGCCAGAAGCCCGCGGGGCTCAACGCTTGGGTCCCATAATATTGATCGATGAGCAGGCTGGATCGGAAGTCTTCGGGCGACTCTTGCAAACGGCTTCGGAAAGCAAGTCCGCAAGGATGGGAGATTGATGGAGAACCGTTGCTTCTCTGCTCTGTCGCTCCTTGTTGTGCAAGACTTTATTGTCGATCCCCCCATTCAGACTTGCAATCAGGAAATAAGAACAGGTCTTGCCGCAGCCTCGCCGTAAAGCTCGTATCACGATGCGATGGTGTTCCGGTACATCGAACGCTTTCATCATATCGTCCAGGGTCCACAAGTAGTTGAGAGGTTTGACAGCTGATCCACGTTGCTAGACGGAGGAGCATGCTGACCGAGGGACTGAAGAGCGAGTATCAATAGAGAGGAACTTCTGTGGGGACACCGAGAGCAGCTTGAGCTTCTGCAGGCTTGGAGATGAGATCAGCCATCAGATCCCATATATGATAGCACCAGCCCTGATCGAGTACTGTCACATAACACGACCCCATACCGATGTCCCGAGCATATTGCTCGCGGTAGAGGTCCCTTGCCCACCTTTGATATCTATCTGACTCGTCACGAAGAAAGGACGACCGTGTTCAGCCCAAGGATGGAGAGCGAACAACGGGTCCGGATTTTAGGTGTCGAAAGCTCGAAGATCATCCGAGGACAATCTATGACCAAGCAAGCGTGACGCGACCTCCTCCAGACCCCCTCCATGTTCTTCCCGCAACCAGACTCACAACAACAGCCAGAAACGGTATCTTGCTTTCGCACCACCCCCTGATCCGCTCGAGTACCCCATGGTTCGTTGTTCTCCGTGTTCCCTCCTCTTCCTTCACCGCGGCTTCTGGCCCATTTCGTTGATGAATAGTATATGAGACACCGTCGTGCTTTTGGTCAAGCAAATGCACGTTATATCCCGAGTGGCGAATCCCGTTGCGACCGGTCTCCATCACCTTCCTAAAATAGTAAATTCTCCCACCTGTTTCGACCGAGAGCGAGACGTCCCAATTTTCGTCGCGAGACTTGGAAGATGGAAGATGATAGGATAGAATAAGGACAGGATAGGATGCTAGAAGCCGGTTGCGGGGCGGCTAGACTTGGTGGAGGATTTGATGACATAAACAGGGTGATCCGCAGATTTACACTACAATACTGTATGTGGCGGGACGCCATTGCTGGTATCCTACTAAATCAGTGCACGGGGACCAGGCAGCGGGAACTAGCCCAAAATAAGATCAATGGGCCGGATCGCTGGAATCCGCCTTAGCTCCGGAACCAAGGTCAAAGGGGGGTAGTGGTGGGGCCGATGACGTGTGCGTGTGGTGGAGGTGCGGTGCGGCTGGCATTATTGTCCCTTATCCTAGGACTAGCCAATTCCGAGTAGCCGACTGTCACAGCGGCTGTCTTCAATATTCCTCAAGATGTCGACATATCCTTCCTTCTCGATCGTATCTCGGAATTGTGCTCGAGAATGGCATCCGACGTCGGCAACATTACCATTCACAGCCTTATGTCCGTGCACGGCCTTGTTGCGGGGTAAATGTTTGAAGCCGCAGCAATGCGCCGAAGCGCCTCTGGACAAGTAGTCATGGAGAACAGAGACAGCGTTGGGGAAGCTCACTCCCCCTTCCCAACGCTCGCCTGGAGCCCTGCACATTATGGGGCACGCTCTCGGCCAAGCAGCAGCGATCCCACCCTTGTGCATTTTATACCAACATCTAGTATGTCTAGGACTCTACTGGAAATATTCGGGAAGGATGAATCTAAACTTTTCCCGCGCCTCCATTGGTTGAACCTAGCATACATATCCGTCAGCTTATGTGTCTCACCCAATAACAATGGCACTCACGTCCGCCCGGGTGATGCACGCAAACTTCATACATCCTTTGATGTCGGTCAAGAACTTGCCTTCCTCGACGATGTCGTGGACGCTTTGAAGAAGACCCGCAGCGACCGCTCGGGCATTTCCTGCGTTCGTGTGAAGGGTTTTCACGACCTCTTCCACGGTAACGGGTGCATGTCCGGTTCGCCAGGCATCGAAGTCTGTTGAAGTGCAGATCAAGGTGTAGCTGCAGAGGTCCTGTCCATCAGCTACTGACTCGTACTCGTTGGCCGATACTGAAGAATACATACTCTAATTCGGCTTCTCGCGCGAGCTTGGCCTCTGGGATGACCGACATGTTGATGATGTCTCCACCCCATTGGCGGTACATGAGACTCTCGGCTCGCGTAGAGAACGCAGGTCCTGCGTTGGGATAGGTCAATCACCATTCCGCCAACTCTGTCGACCAACTCGCCTTCCATGCAGACGACGGTTTTGCCAGTGTGCAACTTCACGGGACCGCCCTCTGATTTCTGCAGGATCTTTTCCACGATGGGCGCGACGAACTGGTTCAGCTTGTCCGAGAACGGATCGCCAAACATGGAGTGGACCACCACGCCCTCCCCTCTGAAAAAGGTATCTTCCCGGATCCCCTTTGTGCGGTCAATGATCTGGTCGGGAATGATGAAATCTCCTGGAGCGATCTCTTCCCGCAGGGACCCAACGGCGGAGAATGCGATAATGGCTTGACATCCGATGGATTTGAGAGCGGCGATGTTTGCTCGGCCGGGTACTTCCGTCGGTGTAACGGTATGCGCTTTACCATGTCGCGATAGGAACGCAATCAATGCGCCCGAGGGAAGCGATGAGATGGTGATGGGCGAAGAGGGTTTGCCCCATGGCTATAGATCGAGTCAGAAATGGTCGTAAAGCAGATACCCACAGTGTCAACCTCGATGGTCTTTCTGGGGAAAGAATGAAGTCAGTTTCGTCCTTTGGAGTGATGAGGTACCTACACCACGGTAAGATTGTCGAGGTGGTACAGCCCACTTCCTCCAATACATCCGACAAGCACTACATGTCAGATTTTCCATCCTGCCACACTACTGCATACCTTTCTCATTCGAGTCTAGCGACATTTTAGTTTATACTTGAATCCTCGCCTGAAACGACCAACAAAGGTAGTCAGAAGCGGAAAATTAATCTGATTCCGGAAATTGTAATTACTTACGGGTACTACAAGTTTTCTACGCAAGAGGGCGGACGCGTACGACTACTGGCTTGGCGTTACTATCCTCGTTTTTCCCGGGCCACAACATACCGACGGGAAGGTCTCGAAATCCATTCTTCACGAGGCAAAGAACGCGAGACCGAGGGGTTGATGTGGCATGATGTGAGCTTCCCGGTCATTCAAAGTCGATATTATTGTTACAGTCTCGTATTCCTCTGCTTGTTCCCCGATCCAGGTTCTCGCGCAGTTTGAGCATTTCGGGGTACTCCTGTCCTGTCGGAGCTGATTGAGGTATCTCATTCGCCGAGGGCGGTTCCATTCTCAGCGTTTGTGTGGGGCGAATTGCAGCCAGGGCGCCAATGGGAATCACCTAGGTCCCTCAATGATACCCAGGTAAGCGTTCAAGGTTTCCATGGCACGATTCAGTGTGTCCGGAGACTCCCGGATGGAACCCCGTGCCTGTGACTTCACTCTGTCCTCTTGTGACGTCAAACCAATCACGGTGTCACGGTGCGAGATTACCTGCTCCGCTGCGGATGATCGGAATGCAGGATCGACAGCGGGGTTAGGCAGCGCGCGCTCGACGATCAATCCTTATCCCCTGAATGACGTACAGATATCATGCGATGAGTACATACTCTCGCGCTCGACGTTTTATAACGACCCTTCGCGTCGGCGTCAGTGTTTCCCGCCGTCAACATCAATGTCACAATCGACCGCCTACCTGAACAACCACTCCTCATCTGTTTTTTTCCAAGATACGCCCCACAGCGAGCTCTCCGGCAAGATGAAGAATCAAGGAAAGGGCATGTTTGCCGATATCAAAAAGGACCTGATTGCGACGGCAGTGGGTCCTCGTTGGAGCTCCGGCAGTCCTATCACGGAGACTGACCGCGCGCAATAGGGAGAGTTTATTGGCACAGTTCTGTTCCTCCTGTTTGCCCTTGGAGCCGTGCAGGCTGTCGGCCAGAACCTGCAACAAACGACTTCGGGCTCTGGCTCCGAATCTACGGGAACCACTCCCACTGGTTCCGATTCTGCAAGACTGGTGGTAGGTCTTTCCACCGGTCTTGTCTAGATCGAAACTGATGGTGTCCATTAGGCCTATCTTTACATTGCCTCAGCTTTCGGATTGTCGCTGTTTGCAACCGCATCCATCTTTTACAGATTTACCGGTTCGATCTTCAACCCCTCGGTTTCTCTGGCGCTCGTCTTGGTCGGTGCCATCAAGCCCGTGCGATTCGTTAGTGAGTGGCATCTTCTTTGATCGTTGTTTGTTCGTGCTGACTATGGTGACCGTTCGCAGTGGTGGCCACCGCACAGATGGTTGGAGGTATCGTTGCAGCTGCCATCCTCGACGGCCTGACACCTTCCAAGCTGAGTGTCGGAGTGGCACTTGGACAAGGGACGTCCAGAACACAGGGGCTCTTCATCGAGATGTTTACCACGGCGGCTCTCACCTTGAGTGTGCTCATGTTGGCTGCTGGTACGTGCTGTTTCTCATCCATACGAACGGGGCTGACGCCAACCGATTCCTCAGAAAAGCACGCGATGACACCGATGGCACCACTGGGTTTTGGGTTCATTCTCTGGGCTGTGATGTTGTTCTCTACCGAGTTTACGGGTGGTGCTGTCAAGTAAGCTGCAAATTCCACCTGGAATGCATCCTCGACGCTGATGGGCGAATCTCGTAGTACTGCGCGAGCCTTTGGCCCTGCTTGTATCGAGGGATTCCCCAATTACCACTGGATCTACTGGCTCGGTCCCACCCTCGGCGCGTTGCTGGCCACGGCATTCTATATCTTCCTGAAAGCCGTCAACTATTGGTGAGTCTTCATAAGGGTCCTGATGATCGACGGAATGCTGATCTTGTGCTCAACTCGTCAGGGAAATCACACCCGGACAAGACTCGGAAGACGCGGAGGATGCTCCTCAACCGGTCTAGATGTTTCGACAGATATTGGATGTACAGGGCAATGAATGGCAACTCTGGTTATATGCATTGGGCGCGATCCGCTTGAGTCGTATAGACCCTACCCCGGAAATGAGTTAATCATCCCTCCAAGCCACTTCGCCTCGAGACCACCTCTCCGTCCATATGGCGCGTTTGTGATAGACCTTGCGCTCGGCCTTGAACTGCTGGATGAAATCATCGATTGCCTTGTTCTGCGACTGCACACGATACTGTTAATCATTGACGTAACAGAAAAGTCCATCAAAGCGACTCACCCTGTCTACCCCGGAGCTGGTATTGGACGTCTCGTTGAGTGCTGGCGAGTCAACCCTCGATACCACACCGCTCTTCGGGCCATCGATAAAGCCGCTCGCCAGGGATTCTGTTGTGCCATCTTGATTGGTGAGGGAATGCCTTAGGCGGAGGTGCAGGAAAGACGGCCGTTGTCGCTACACCAGCTGTATCAGCGTATCGTCGCACTTGGATTGACTGAGAACGAAACCCACTTGATACAGATTCGACTGCTGCTTCTCCAACTCTGCCCACCGCTTCTTTAGCTCCTCCGCATGTGACCACGACTGGGCCGTCGCTTCCCGCAGCGCAATCAATTGATCGCGCAGCTCCAAGTTCTTTCCTGTGCAGTTGTTAGTTGCAAGGAGCTACGATACAGGCAGAGTAACATACGAGCCAGCTCCTCGGTCTCTATACCCAGCTTCTCGACCTCTATTGTCAGGTCCTGTACTTCCGGAAGGGAGAACAGGAAGGCTTCGAGAAGCTCGGGCGAGGAGAGGAGGTCTTTCAGGAATGCAGGCGGGTAGGTCGCGAGGGAGGGGAAAGTTTGTAGAAGCGGTGTGGACATGGTATACCCATAGGTCTATAGAGGATGGGATAGACGAGATAGCGCCAGCGATGAGTCCCGGAAGCGGGAGCAAATGTGTGGCACCGTTGTTCGATGCCCGGTCTCGCTCGAGGCGTACTTCCAGGTATCTGGACCCGTATCCGAGTGCGCTGTGCGAGGTAGAAAGCCTGCTGACAATTATTGCTTGCTCTCTATCTTCCCCATCCCCTGCTATTCGCGGAAATCCACTCTCACGTTCTTTTCCTCGGCATTCCGTTCTCCTTCGCCTCAACGGGTGTCCGTCGTTTCTGTCTTGGGTTCCGCAGGGCTAGGAGTAAGGGTTCTATCGATCGATCCGAATCGATTGCATCCCGAAGATGGGCGAGTAGAAACATACACATCACGATACGGACGCGGTAAACCATTTCCCCGGGATAGCAGAGGGCGCAGTGGATGAGCTAGATGTTGCTCGCAGCGTCAGCTTCTCATGAGTGTAACCTTATATACGGGTGGGCATCACGATGAGAATTATGTTTGGCATCGGCGACCGTGTCACTGTGCAAGGACATAACACATCATTCGACTACGTATGGACGGCAACGTGTTTTGCCACCCAGGTTGACTGATATGATACGGTCGAATCGGTCCATGGTGAGCTTAGTGAAGGTTCATTGGCAACCCGATGGAATGCTGTGAGTATGTTAGTAGTAGCGCGCTACCGTAGAGGCAGTATTACACAGTAACGGGGGATAACGGAGGATGGTCAAGAGCGGAAGGAGGAAAGGAAACACAAGGATAGGCACGGAACTCACCGAGAAGAGGTATATGAGCACGTTTGCAAGGAAGGCATACTCGTCGACAGTGAGCGATGAACCCATATCTCATACCGCAGTGCTATAAGTCCTCCAGTCTACCCATTCCCAGCGAGCTCCATCTCCACCCCTCCTTACTTTGCCTTCTTCGCACCACCAGCCGGGGCTTTGGGTTTGTCTTTGGCGGCGTCGGATTTGGGTTTCTGGGCAGTCTTCGTGCCGGCTGCCGCTGGGAGAGTGATGAGAGGGGATACACCGATGGTCACGCACGTTTCTTGGGATCACCCTTGGCGGCGGGTTTCGCGTTCCTACGCAAGGTGTCATTGATGATGAGAGTGAGGGACGGGAATGACCTACTCTTTCTTGGGAGGCATGTCAGGCGAGTGTAGCTGGAATTAGATGAAGTGGAAGAGCGGTCGAAGGAACTCGAGGAATGGGAGTGTGGTATAATGGAAATTCTGGGTTGAGAATAAAGTCAAATACGTTCGAGTCGTACACTGTATTTATGGATTTGGCGGAGGCAGTATTTGCCGCTCCGTTTTGACTCGAAAGGGATGAGCGATTTCCACTGGTCACGGGTCTGAAAGCTCGAGCGCTGTGCCCAGACTTTCGGAGGAGGAGTTGAATGACGACATACCCTCGGACGGACCTTGACCAAAGGACACGGCTCATCGGAGCGCCCAGTCCTTTCGCCATGCAATGTGGCGGTCCTCCATGGGACGATCATGCTTCATGCACGCTTCATGCATACGTCTCGCTCTATCGACCCACGCGGCGCCTTCTGCTTCTTCTTCTAGTCGAATCACTTGCCACCACCACTCCCTTGAGCATCATCTTTCTTCTCCGTCGCCGACTGGCCCGAAGTCTGGGTCTGCGACGTGGTAGAGCTTTGCGAGGACGAAGTGCCTGTACGATATGAATGGATGGGAAGGCTATACGACACACCGAGCTCACTCATCGAGAAAGTGCTGGGAGAGACAGTTGGGAAGCGTCGGGGAGTGTAGCTGTTGCTTTCCCCTACAGCACTGTATCGGCTATGAATAAGTTGATTCGATGCGAATTCTGCTGCAGGATGACTACTCACGGCGCAATGTAGTTGTAGTTGTAAGACATGTCAAAAGTTGATGGTTGCCAAGTTTGGACGAGTGGATGAGAGTGAGAGTGAAGACCAAGAGGCGGGGGGGAAGGTCCCTCGTTATATACATTCTAGTCTGCAGAACGGAAGGCAGTACCGCTGCATCAGCGTCAGAAAGACGTTGTGAGCAACGCCTTTACGGTCTGCAAACCACGACTGCCTCGCAACTCTTACTGACGCTTGCCACGACTACGATCGCTCGATTCTCCATGTTGTGGAGTAACGCGTCGTGCGCACGACCATGAATGACTCGACGGGACTACTCGGGAGTGGCGACTTTTGGAACGAGAACTCCACGTTGAAAGCTCGTTCGCCACACTTGTATCTCCTCTCGTTTTTGCGGCGAAGCAAGACGTTGTGGGCGGAATTGAGTGCACGCGATCCTCAGCGCCCTTTCGGACCCGATAGGCTGTTATCAAATCTGGGCGGCGCTCCTCACAATGAGTGCTCGAGTCACTACATCGACATCCATCTCTTTCTCTCTCTCGTATTGGCTAGATGGTAGTCGGCCCCTCTAAACGACTACTGGTTACTCCCACCATTCCCACCGCTCCCATTTCCAGAGTTGGAACCACCTGAGGAGGACGAGCTGGTCTGTGACGAGCCGCTGCTGCCTTGCGTGGTGCCCGAAGCTGCTGCCAGAAGGACAGATCAGCATGCGAGGTCAAGGAGAACCACCTGACACGCACGTCTCCAAAACACTTCGGAAGACCCGGAGTTCCCTTGGCCGCTCCCACCAGAACGGTCGGGCTGCCACCTGCATACGAAAGCATGAGCATTGCTCAAGAGCTACTCTCACTCACTGTCCGCTGGTGTCTGACATGAAATTGTATCGAGTGGAATAGTTCACGAAAGAAGAAGTAGATGGTGAGACGCAGGATCTTACCGGCAGCCTTTTTGTACTCTTTATGCTGTTCCGGCTGGTGACTTTGCCGGGTGTCCTTTCGCTTGGCATCGGGAGAAGCAAAGAAGGAATACAATTATGGTACCATGCTGTGTAAACTGGTTTCCTCGGCAACTGCACCTCGTCGATCTCTCTCCGCAGATTTCCCTGATACGGAGCACCCCGAAACAGAGGATGGTTTGTCGAGATACGTGATCTTTCGCTGAAACAGCCCGAATGACACGATGCTCCGACTGCCGCTACCCGGACTACTGGGCATGTCTGGTTCGCATCGTGGTCGCCCAAAGCAAGCAAGCTTCTCTGCGGCGTGTCCACGAGGCCAAGCTCGGACCAGTAGCAAAGGAATGTAGATCTGTGTTGGAATCCAGAAGCAAACGGATGTGGCAGCACCTTTTGAGCACGGCTTCTCGTGGCATTTACTTCGCACTAGCCTCCTTTGAGAAAAAATCAGTGCTTCACACCTTCCTTCCAACTATTTGCACTCACTAAACTCATTAGATCACATCTTCAGGCTCGGTTCTAGAAGTACGATGGCGACGTATATCTGCGATGTCCTGACGACGATATCGCTGTTCATGAAAGACTAGTAGAACTTGGAAACATCACCGGGGTGGTTGATTGGGAATGATGAGCTTGAACAGCGGACGAAGGCTTCATTTGACTTTCTTCAGGGCAGACACGTTGCGACAAACACTTCTGTCGGAATCATCTCTTCGATGCCGCAAATCACCCCTGCACGGTTCTGGACGTCCGAGCCAGGCAGAATCTGAAGGGGGATGTATTCGTAGTGGATGTGTGCAATTCGGTTGTCCCCAGGTACTGCCTCTGCGGAATGTCATAATGTTGCGCCGAAGCTGAAGCGTAAATGCAGCAGCCAGTTAAACTTCGCCAAACGTTAGTCTGCCCAAGATGCTCGAAGAGGCGTTGTTACTCCAGCAGACCTCGCTTACCCGTGCTTCACCACAGCTCACAAAATAGCCACAGCTGGATGGCCACGCGACATCTGTGCCTAGAAACGTTACACTTATCTTTCCGCTCATCTATCCCCCGTTTGCCGTTCTCCTTCCTCCGGCTTGCTCATCGAGCTCCCGATATCGAGCAAAAGCTCAAGTAACGATCAGGCAACAATCTCTCCTGGATACATCCTCGAGCAGTAAATCCTCTTGCTTTCCCGCGTCGCGTCTCCCGAAATGCGCTAACAGTACTCGGTTGATCAGTAATCGCTCTACAGTCTCGAAATGCATCTCCTGCCCAGAGAACAGGCGAGTCATTCGTGTCTCGCCCCCATTGCTCTTTAATCCAGCTCAGGATAAACTCGTCTTGGCCTCCTTAGGCCAGCTTGCGCAGCGCCGTCTCGCTCGAGGCCTCATTCTGAACCGCTCCGAAACGGTTGCTCTTATCGCGAGCCAGCTTCAGGAGTTCATTCGAGATGGGAAGCATTCAGTAGCGGAGTTGATGGACTTGGGTAAGAAGATGTTAGGGAGACGTCATGTCATGGGTGCGTGCTGGACCAGTAGGACGAAGTAGGGAAGTCTGACTTGAATGTAGAGGGGGTTGCGGAGAGTATTCACGATGTTCAGGTAGAGGGAACTTTCCCGGTGAGTCATCTTGGCCGATCTCTTCTCAAACTCATGATCACTTACAGGACGGGTAAGATACTCCGTTCATCCCTCAAGATTTAGACTCATTGGTCAAATAGCACCTTCCTCGTTTCTGTTCACGATCCGGTCTGTTCGGAGTCTGGTGACTGTGGGTCAGAATACACTGAGATCCTTTCTGAAGCGTGACAGTGGCCAACGCCCTGTATGGCTCCTTCCTGCCCGTCCCTTCGGCAGACCTGTTTCCGGTTCCAGAAGCTTCCAAGATCGGAAACAGTCTTCCGGGAGCCGTGATTTGTAGGAAGGAAAAGATCAAGCTCAACGTCAAACGAAAGAGACTGCTCTTGGAAGTGAAGAATGCGGGAGACAGACCTATCCAAGTAAGTCTCGTCTGCCGTGACCTCACTCATCTCATTATTCAGGTCGGATCGCATTACCTCTTCCTCGAAACGAATCCTTCCCTCATCTTCGATAGGGCACTTTCCTACGGAACTCATCTTGACATTCCAGCCGGTACGGCCGTGAGATTCGAGCCGGGGGAAAAGAAGACTGTCTCGCTGGTTCAGGTCGGAGGCAAAAAGGTCTTATCAGGCGGATCAGGACTGGGTAGTGGTGAATTCCAAGAGGAAAAGAGAGCCAGTCTGAATATCGAGGAATTTGGAGATGTCAAGCAAGGAGACATTGGTGAGGCCAAAGTGACCGAGATGGATCGAGAAGTCGTAAGTGTTTTAGTTGGCATTATGGGTATCCCGCTCAACCCAGACGGCAGTATGCATCGATGTATGGTCCTACGACTGGAGACAAGGTCAGGCTGGCGGATATGAATCTCTTTATCGAGATCGAGAAAGACTACACTGTGTATGGGGATGAATGCAAGTTCGGAGGAGGTGAGTGGCTCATGGTTGAAAACATGAGGTAGACTGACCGTATTGTTCAATAGGGAAAACAATTCGAGACGGTCAAGGACAGGCTTCGAATCGATCAGATGAGGAGGTTTTGGATGTGGTCATCACAAACGCTCTAGTCATTGACTGGAGCGGGATCTACAAGGTGAGTTGGACATGATTGGAGAAATATCATCTAACAGTTAACCAGGCCGACGTGGGTGTCAAGAATGGAAAGATCGTTGGCATCGGAAAAGCTGGAAATCCTGATATCATGGATGGTGTCACTGAGGATATGGTCGTGGGATCATGCACAGAGGTAAGCTCAGCTTCTTGAGTGCAGTGTTTTTTAAAGGCTGACTTTCATAGGTCATTGCTGGCGAGAAACTCATCTTGACTGCTGGGGCTATCGACGCTCATGTTCACTACATCTGTTCCCAATTATGGACTGAAGTAAGCAGTCCTGTCTTCTGTCCGTCCAAAGTCTAAAATATTATAGGCGCTTGCTTCGGGGATCACCACTCTAATTGGCGGAGGTACAGGTCCATCTGCTGGCACCAGTGCTACGACATGTACTCCTTCCAAGTTCTACATGGAAGCCATGATGGCTGCAACCGATGGATTACCGCTCAACTTCGCATTCACGGGCAAAGGTAACGACTCCGGAGAGAGGGGTTTGAGAGATATTATCGAAGCTGGTGCATGTGGTCTAAAGCTACACGAGGATTGGGGAAGTACTCCCGAAGCCATCGATCGGGCCTTGACCATGGGCGACGAATACGATGTCCAGGTAAGTTAGGTAGACTAGGCAGTCAAATGACCAAAGCTGAATCGTCGCAGGTCAACATCCATACAGATACTCTGAACGAGAGTGGATATGTCGAAAGCACGCTTGCTGCTATCAAGGGAAGGACGATCCATACGTAAGTCTCCCTTGCGTATGGGAACCCTCCTCCTCGTGCTGATGGTCGCCCAGCTATCACACAGAAGGTGCAGGCGGGGGACACGCTCCTGACATTATCGTGGTGGTCGAACATCCCAACGTTTTGCCGAGTTCCACTAACCCGACTCGACCGTATGCTGTGAACACCTTGGATGAACATCTCGATGTCAGATCCCTTTGCTCCATTTGGAAGTCGCTGATGTCAATGATCAGATGTTGATGGTCTGCCATCATCTCGACAAGTCCATCCCGGAAGATATCGCCTTTGCCGATTCTCGAATTCGAGCGGAAACTGTTGCCGCCGAGGATGTCTTGCAAGACACGGGCGCGATCTCGATGATCAGTTCCGATTCGCAGGCCATGGGCCGAATAGGCGAAGTCGTCGCTCGGACATGGAGAACAGCTGCGAAGATGAGAGATGTTCGAGGACCATTGGAGGGCGACAAGGAGAACGACAATTTGAGGGTCAAGCGATACATTGCGAAGTATACCGTCAACCCGTAAGTGGTTCACAGTCGACCGAAAAGTGGTCAGAAGGCTGAGGAAGCATTTAGAGCCATCACTCACGGCATGTCGCATCTCGTTGGACAGATCAAGAAAGGTTGTTTGGCCGATCTCGTTCTCTGGAAACCAGAGTCGTTTGGTGCTAAACCTGAGATGGTGATCAAGGGTGGTGTGATTGCGTGGGCCCAAGTAGGTGTTTCTACCATGTCAGCGCGTTCGGTGAAGCTGTACTTATCAGATGCTATCTCTAGATGGGAGATGCCAACGCATCTATTCCCACGGTGCAGCCATTCTTCGGCAGACCAATGTGGGGCGCCGAGCCTGCTGCAGCAGCGAAGAATTCCGTAGTCTGGGTTTCGGAGGCTTCTATAGCCAAAGGTAAGTACACGGACATTCTCTCGGTGCATAGACTGAGCCATCGCACAACAACAGGCATCATCGCAAGCTACGGCTTGAAGAAAAAGCCGGAGGCTGTCAAGAAATGCAGAGACATCTCCAAGAAAGATATGAAGTGGAACGATGCCATGCCAAAGATGACGGGTAGGTCGCAGTCTCCCATGCGGGGACATATCAGCTAAGGCCATTCCACAGTGGATCCCGAGACATACGAGGTCAGAGCTGACGGGGAACTGTGCGATTGTCCTCCGGCAACGACGCTTCCGTTGACCAAGAAGTACTTCGTTTTCTGATTGGAAATTCGGACAGATCTGCTAGTTGTACTTGTAGCCAAGAAGAACGGTTTGGAGTGATGCAAATGATTGATCAACTATGCTATGCTGTGTTACAATTCTCTAGGTACTTCAAACGTGGTGTATGTGACCACCTCGTCGCCCTCCTTGATATCCTGGAACCCGTGGAAGTTGATTCCACATTCCGTCCCTTTCCGCACCTCCGTGACGTCCTTCTTCATGTGCTTAAGTGTGTCGATTGTGCCTATTTGCCGCTATGATCAGCTTGCCCCTACTGAGCCACGGAAGGGAAGCGAACCTTCGTAGATGACCGTCCTCTCTGGCCCTCTCAGTACCCGCACCGACTCGGCCTTGCTAATCGTCCCGTTCCCGACCCGACACCCGGCGATATTGAGACTACTGCGGCCCTTGACGTTGATGGAGAAGATCTGGTTAACGGTCGCTTCTCCCGTGACACGCGTTTGAACGAGGGGTGGCAAGAGACCCGCGACCTTGAGGCGGACGGTATCGATCAGTCGATAGATGACGGTTTCCAGCTGCAGTGGGACGGAAGACTTTGACGCGAGGGTCTGGATGGAGCGTGGTGCCACCACCGAGAACCCAATGACGGTTGCTGTAGGCGGATAAGGAGGTCAGTCGAGATGGACAGGCCAGAGGAATCGGATGGTAACTCACCTTCTGCGGCCCCGGCCAGCGCGATGTCAGATTCGGAGACATCGCCCACACCCGTGTGGACGATCTTGACCCCGGCCTCCTTATTGCCTATCCCCTCGAGACTGCCGACAACGGCCTCGACCGTGCCCGACACGTCAGCCTTGATGACCAGCCTCAACCACTTGAACCCGTTCTTTTCCTCCTCCTGCTCGGCCTTTCTCGCGGAACTGCTCAGCGCCTGCACGACATTCCCGCCGGCCTTTTTGACCTCCTCCGCCTCTTGTTCCATCGCCTCAGCCTTCAATCGCTCCTCGATTCGCTTCGAATTGATCTCTTCGGTATCCTTGAGCATCTTGGTCCGCTCGGCCTCGCGCAGCCGGTTGGTTATGGCCTTCTTGGCATCTTCCTCCCCCGCCAGAGATTCCAACAACTCGTCTCCGGCAAGCGGGAGGTCCTTCCAGCCCGTGATGGAGACTGGCATGCCGGGCGAAGCGGACTTGATGGATCGGCCCTTGTCGTCTTGCATCTGGCGGACACGACACCAGGTGTGTCCTGCGACGATCGAGGCGCCCGTACGGAGTGTTCCTCGGGATACCAGGACGGTGGCCACGTTTCTGTGCAAGATGGTCAGCTTGATCGTACTGTCAGTACTCACCCTCGACCCTTATCCACCCTTGACTCTAGCACGTATCCCTCGGCTTTGCCCTCTTGTCTGGCTTTCAGGTCCCTTAGCTCGGCGACCGTCGACAAGGTCTCCACGAGATCGTCCAAGCCAAGCTTTGTCAGTCCAGAGACCCGGACAGACGGGATATCCCCGCCGTCTTCTTCGAGCAAGATCCCCTCGGCACCCAACGCACTTTTCACCTTTGCCTTTCACAGGATCAGCCTTGCATCCCGAACAATGGACAGACACTCACGACATCTACCCCAGGCTTGTCACATTTGTTGATGGCCACCACCAAGCCGACCTTGTCCCCTTCGCTTTTGACTAGTTCCAGCACCTCTCGCGTCTGCGGCATGACACCATCATCGGCTGCAACGACCAAGACGACAATGTCGGTGACGGAAGCACCTCGTGCGCGCATAGCTGTGAAAGCTGCATGGCCCGGCGTGTCGAGGAAGGTGATGGTGGACGAGGCGGACGATGCAATGGGAACGGAGAAAGCTCCAATGTGCTGGGTGATGCCGCCAGCTTCTGATGCAGCAACAGAGGTATGCCGAAGAGAGTCCAGCAGGGTGGTTTTTCCATGATCAACGTGACCCTGCCAAAGTGTTAGAGGCGTGAATCGAAGGAACTGAAAGAAAAGAACAAACCATTATGGTGACACTGGAAAGAAGAAAGCTTGTCAGCTCGGCGGTTGAATGTCTCGCGCAGATTGCTCACACAGGTGGTCTGGAAGGAAGGGTGGACAAATCCACGGGCTCTGGACTGGATTTTCGTCACAAAGAGTCCAGACGTCCAGGAAGCAGCTCACTCAGGGTAGATGTCAAAACTCCTCTCGTCGTCCACGATAGGATTTTTGTTGAATTCCAGCGCGAGATCGATGGCGGACTCCGAGTTCAGTACTGGGAATCACGACATCAACTATCATTCCGAAACGATCAAGACTTAACCCACAATAGTCCCCTCGTTGTTGATCAGCCGTCATGCCTAACCGATTCATCTTCTTTTGCAGATTGACTATCAGGTAATCAGCCTTTTAACTCACACTGCATTCCGAATAAACTCACACAACTTGACGCCAAAGATGCTAGCGAGAGTGCTGACCGACACTGTCGAGGGGATAAACACATTGTCCTCCTCGGCCTTGTCCTTGACCGGTTTTGTAGGTTTGGCCTTTCGTGGTTTCTCCACATTCACATTCATCACCCTCTCCCTCATCTCTCTCTCCTTTCTACCGGCGTCGTGCTTCTTCCCCTTCTTGGCCGGTAACTCAAACTGGCCGGTCGACGGATCAAAATATTTCGATCTTGTCGCATCCTGGCCCCGTGACTTCTTCCACGGAGACGAGGCATCGTCGGTGTCGTCCTCGAACTCGGAAGGAATCTCGTGAAAGGCGGACGCTTTGGGAGCGGGTTCGGTATTGGACCGTGTGGAAGGAGGAGTAGAAGTCCATCTGTCCGGCAGAGAACGGCGATCTGAAGGAGGTAATCTGTCCGAAGCAGACCGCCTGTCCGAATGGGGCGCACTCGAAGTGGACGCCTTATCTGTAGGGAAGGAGGTTGATCTGGGAAGACCCCACTTGGTGGAAGAGTCCGATAATCCCAGCGTATCTTTCATAGATGCTCTGCTACTGTCTCTCTGGAACGGCGTTTTATTCCTCGAGTTGCCTTCATTGTTCCCCCTCAAGCCAAAAGATTTCTGACCATCTTGGACTCTTGCACCGCGAGGCTTCCGATTCGGTTTCGGGTCCGGACCACTGAGTCTCTCGCGAGACATCTGCCATTTAGAAGGCTGGGGACTCGGATCATTTGGCGGAGCTGGCGCCGCAGCTGGAGCAAGCTTCGACCAGTCTCTCGTCGGAAGGGGGGTGGAAGCGTTGCTAGAGCTCGCGGTTGTTGAAAATTGGCTGCAGACATGCGCGATCCGCCATGCTGAGGCTGATGTCGATGGAAAGGAGAGACATCCCCGGCATGTCGACAGACTGAATGCCATGGTGATTGTCGAGAACGACGACGATGCTTGACTGCATCAACTTTTCGACCATACCGGCTGTTAGACTTTCTGGATGCGGATTGAATCACGTGATTCGATTTGCCACCGGATGGCAATGTTCAGATCGAGCGGAGGGGTATTCGTTTGACCATCAATAACATTATCATCCACTCGACACTTTTACCCCTCACGGCGAGTTTCACTGTCATCCTTGGTATATGAGCAGAGATCCTATCAAAGAATCACCGACATCGCTCTCGTTTTCTTCATCCGGATCATGACAACACTGCTCCAATCCCGTCATCATCTCCCACTACCTTCCCACCTCCGTCGATCACCATCGCCGTCGCCCTCCATCTGCTCCGTAGCTACGAGCGTAGACGACCTGGACGATATCTCTCGCATAAACCAGTACAGGCCAATCTGGGACTCGTCAGGCTCGGTAGAGGACAAGATGGCAGTTACAACTTCGGAGCCTGATCGATCTGATCAAGACGCCGAATCATCCAAGGCGGGTCAATCAAAGCCTCGCAAGTTTCCGGAAGAGGAGCATGAAGAGATTCTAAAAGAATCCAATGCCCGTTTCGTGCTCTTTCCGATACGCTATCGCGAGGTTCGTCACTCTGATGTACCGGTCGTGGCCCGTGATTGATGGTGGACATGCAGATATGGCAAGCGTACAAGGCGTCGCAGGCGAGCTTTTGGACGGCGGAAGAACTGGATCTGGGCCATGACATGTCAGACTGGAACGACAAGCTGACGGAGGACGAGAGATTCTTCATCCTGCGTGAGTGTTGCTCGTAATGAAGGGTGAACTACGTACTGACGAGATGATCAGGTATATTGGCGTTCTTTGCGGCTTCGGATGGCATCGTCGGCGGTAGGTCCTACTCTGCCAGCTGTCTGACTATACTGATCTTTTACCTAGAGAACCTAATATCCCAATTCTCGATGGACGTACAAATCGCCGAAGCTCGTGCTTTCTACGCTTTCCAGGCGATGATCGAACAGGTGCACTCCGAGACATACTCTCTCCTGATCGAGACGTACGTCCGCGATGTTGATGAGAAGAACTTCCTCTTCGAGGGGGCCGAGAACAGTAAGTCGATGAGCCACTTGTCAAAAAGGTTTTATTGACCTTTGCCACCAGTCCCTTGCATCAAGAAAAAGGCAGACTGGGCGCTGAAATACATCACACCCGAGCTGCCCTTCCGCACACGTCTGATCGCTTTTGCCTGTGTTGAGGGCATCTTCTTCTCTGGATCGTTTGCCGCGATATTCTGGTTGAAAAAGCGGGGCTTGATGCCTGGCCTCACGTTTTCGAACGAGCTGATAAGTCGGGATGAGGGCTCACATACGGTAAGTGATGCTGGATTCATCCGATGGAGACGTATTGATGAAACCGTAGGACTTTGCCTGTCTGGTAAATCGATTCCTGCTTTGTGCTTGACAATTACTGATTGCTCGCAGCTTTATGACCATCTACATCATCGATGCTCGACACAGGAGGTTCATGATATTGTGGCCGAGGCCGTCGAGATTGAAAAGGAGTTTCTTACGGACGCTCTTCCATGTGCATTGATAGGCATCAATGCGACGGTATGTTTCTGCTAGATGATAATGGGATGGAGCTGATCGATAGAGATAGCTTATGAGGCAATATATCGAATTTGTGGCAGACAGGCTGGTGGTCGCTCTAGGTATGTCACCTTATCACTGCTATCCCCAACCCGATCTCATTGTGTCTTTCAGGCTATCCGAAGCTGTACAACGCCACAAATCCGTTCGACTGGATGGAGCTTATCTCGTTGCAAGGCAAAGCTAGCAAGTCAATTTGTGGTCTCACCTATTCTGCGAGCTAATCTCATGCAGACTTCTTCGAATCCCGCGTATCCTCGTACCAAAAAGCGAACGTGTCCCGCGGCAGCCTACCGAGTGGTGGCGGTGACGAAGATGATCGAATGTCGCGGCGGGTGTTTAGGATAGATGCTGATTTCTGATCGCCTATATTGAGCCCCGGACCGTGAAACGTGCGTTTACTCCCCTCTCACACCTGTAGCCTAGCTGTAGAACCAAATAAACTCCCCCGTATGCACATCCTCCCCGAATTGTCCTTCCCTCAACCCGCCACACGGAACCGGAAGCGGGATTTTGACGTCACACACCCGTTCCGGCAAGTCCCTAAGCGGTCAGAGACGCTGGGCAAGCCCTCTCCAACCGTCGACTCACTCAACCTCGTCGTCGTCCAGTCGTCGTTCACCATCTATTCCATCTACCCCACCCATCTCATACATACACCATGAAGACGGGAGCCGTACTCGTCGCCGCCTTGGCAGCCGCGTCCTCTGTGGAGGCAGGCGTGCACCGGTGAGTCCCTTATCTGTCCCATCGCACACGCAAGCGTTCTCGCGCCACCCTGCTGATATGCCTACCCCTGCCCAGCATGAAATTGAACAAGCTGCCAGTGACCGCTGCGTCGCTCATGCCCGATGCATCGGACCTCCGACCGTCGCCCCAGCAGGAAGCCGAGTTCCTCCGATCCAAGCACGTTGGCGGCCAGCAGCCCCTATTCGGTATGGGAGGCCAGGGCCGAAAGACCCATCACCACCAGTCGGAGGAGGACGAGCTGCTCTGGGCGCAGATGATCCACCACTCTGATGAGAAGCGAACTCTCAAGGGCGGTCACGGCGTTCCTTTGTCTGGTCAGTCTTGTCCTTTTTTACTCGTTAGCGGTCGATACTGATGGGCCCGGTTCAGATTACATGAACGCTCAGTACTTTGCCACGATCGAGATCGGAACTCCCCCTCAAGAGTTCAAGGTCGTTCTCGACACTGGATCATCCAATCTCTGGGTCCCCGGAACGTCCTGTTCCTCCATCGCTTGCTTTGTAGGTCCACCTTGTTAGAGCCTCGCAGGTGATAGACTCGGTCTCTGACACGACCCTCAGTTACACGCGAAATACGACGCAACCGCGTCGTCGACCTACAAGGCCAACGGCACCGAGTTCGCCATTCGATACGGATCCGGTTCCCTCGAGGGCTACGTCTCCCAGGACACGGTCTCGATCGGTGACCTCACCATCAAGAAGCAAGACTTTGCCGAGGCCACCAAGGAGCCCGGACTCGCGTTTGCTTTTGGTAAATTCGACGGCATCCTCGGGCTGGGCTACGACACCATCTCGGTCAACCACATTGTGCCCCCCTTCTACAACATGATCCAGCAGTCGCTCCTCGACTCGCCCGTCTTTTCGTTCCGACTGGGCTCGTCGGAGGAGGACGGAGGAGAGGCCATCTTTGGCGGCATCGACGACGATGCGTACACTGGCAAGATTACCTATGTCCCCGTTCGACGAAAGGGATACTGGGAGGTTGAGCTTGAGAGTATCACCTTTGGCGAGGAGGAGCTCGAGCTGGAGAACACGGGTGCAGCCATTGATACCGGAACGTCGTTGATTGTCATGCCCACCGATGTTGCCGAGATGCTCAACAAGGAGTGGGTCCTTGCTGAATCGTAGACGCCGTACATGTGCAGCAACTGACTTCACTGTCACAGGATCGGTGCCACCAAGTCGTGGAACGGACAGTACACTGTCGACTGTAACACTATCGCCGGACTTCCCTCGCTTTCGTTCACCTTTGGTGGTAAACCTTACTCCCTCAAGGGAGAAGACTATGTCCTCAACGCCGGCGGAACTTGCATCTCCTCGTTCACCGGAATGGATATCCCCGCCCCTATCGGTCCCCTGTGGATCATCGGTCAGTTAAGAGTTCTCGTGGTATACCGGGTAGCATGCTGATACTCTGCCAAAGGTGACTCGTTCCTTCGCAAATACGTGACTATCTATGATCTCGGACGAAACGCCGTAGGATTCGCCACGGCGAAGTAGAGAGAGACCCTCTGGAGCAGAGAGGTGGAATGTCGAGGTCGGAGAAGCAGTGTCGGAAAATGTACTCGGTAAAGAATCGTTAGTTGACTGTCGGCGAGGTGATACCTGAGTGCCAACAGGTGGATCGCGCTCCGACTCGGCCTGTGCTCTCATGTATTCTGTGATCCAAGTTGTTTCGGTTTGGTGGACAGGAGGCACAACCATGAGCGATGTTGTTGCCATCCGTGTATCGTCCTAGGATCTCTACTCAGCGCTGGGCGTCCGCCTTAAAAATGCCAGTGACAATAAGTCGCCTCTGAGGCTCGGTGGTGCAATGTTATACCATCTACTATGTTGTCCTCACACCAATCGTTTGCCCGTTACCTCCTTGACCGCCTCAACGACCGTCGTCTCGCCAATCTTCTCGTCCTTGCGCAGATCACCTCGGCCCAGCGGTTCCGTAGGCAATATGCTGGCTGGATGCACGCCCGGCTCTGTGCCTGCGACCCTATCGACCAGACTCCTCCCTTCGTCATATATCGTCGACCCGATCGCGGCCCACTCGGTGTTAGCGATCGTAGTAACGCCCCGCGAGAACGCGAGGTTCCAGCGGGTCCGCAAGACGTCCGCAAAGGGTTGATGGAGATGGGTTGGCCCGATGAGGGCCGATGGAGCGGGTGGAGATGTGGTGGAGAAGGACGCATCGAGGAGGTCGGAGGAGGAATGCAGGCTGGATGACGGGTTGCTATCAGTGGGAAGCCTGAATAGAGATGGTGAGAGGGGGACTGACTCGGACTGGAGAGCCGAGGTGGAGCGGGCGAGGGAAGACGAGAGGGTGTAGTAGACTGCTGCGGAGGCGAGGATGCCTGATCCTGTACCGAGTATGAAGCCTGCCATCGCGCCAGGGTCGGGTGGTGAGCGATGAAGGGTGGATAGACAGAGGAGTCCACTGACAGCACGGCCACACTCTCTACTTGCGGGAAATGCCGCCCTTCCGAACGCTTCGTTAATGTCCGCCGAGTCTCGTCTGGATGCGTTATCGACCCCCTTGATCTCCCATACCATGCGTCCCTCTGCCGTCTGCCTCTCGCGCTCAGCATGGAAGGGTAAGCCCGTCCTATTCATCGATCTCATGGACCTTGTTTGAGATCACCGCTCAGGACCGTACTTCACCGCGTTCCCCTCCCTCACGGCCGCCCTCAAAAACTCGACGCCAATCTACACCAAATCGAGGGCGTGCACCATCGTCCCCAATTTTGTCGGCCTGAAATTCATGGTGCACAATGGCAAAGACTACCTGCCCGTGCAGGTTAGCGAGGAGATGGTCGGTCATAAACTCGGCGAGTTTTCCATCACGCGGAAAAAGTTTAGTTATCGGTGTGTGGTCTTGCCTGTTTATGCCAAGGGGCGAGTGCTGATGCATGGGGGTCAGTCAAACGAAGAACCGCTAAGAGAAGAGGAGGCTTGGAGGACACGGAGACGGGGGATATCACGATCGAGAACGACCACCATGCATACGATACCCGGGCGATCGATGTGCGAGCGCAGGTGCGCCATCACGGAGAAGAGTTCTCGGCGTGATCAGGTGAGGTGCGCAATCACGGAGAAAGGTTCTCGGCGTGATCAGGGGGAGGAAGAACGTGTCTCTAATTGTACGCGTACCAGCGCCAGACCTTTGCAGGGGAGGATGCTCGGAGACCAAGCGTTCTCGGGCGGCCCCGTCAAGAGTCTCGTCTGGTGGTGGAGGTGCTCGACAAAGACATTTACAGGCTGCAGGATGTCGTCCGCTCAGCAATGTTGCGCACACGCACTTGCTGGCTGCGCTGAGGTGTGGACAACGTCAGGCCCACAGACATGTAGAGGGCAGCCGGCCGCCTCCTCGTAACCTGAAGACGCTGGTGTCGGCGGGAGAGATGTCCCCAATCCTCGCTCCCTTAATGCAATGCGCGCCCTTGGACCCAGCCACGGGTCCGGGATGTGGCTACATACTAGCTTAGCGTCGGTGGTTCCCAGGACATCACAACGGATGAAGCTGACTCACCGGTCCGCGAGAATGAACAAGTACTCCGATGTGTCCCATCGGGTAAAACTCAATGGCAGGGGCGCCTCTCCAAGTTTTGGATCTTGTCCTTTCGTGATCACCCTCTCAACGATGCTGTACAACAACCTAGAATGCCATAACTATTTGCTACTGTGCTAACCCTCGCGACCTCCGTCAACATGATTTACCGTCCAATCCCCCACACTACCTC
>JASZXS010000139.1:0-36571 GCA_035521475.1 Tremellales sp. Uapishka_1 | reverse complement strand
CCCTAACCCCCTAACCCCCCGGCTTGGATCCGGAAGGTCAATCGAGAAAGGAAGATACTCCGAGATCGTTCTTGAGGCGTTCTTGCAGTTCCGGAGGCCGGAGTGAGATAACGTGTCAAGTTCCTGGGACTTGGTCAAATCTATGAACGGAGGGGAATAGCTCACAGCTGCTGGGTATATATACCTTGCAGCGTCCACCCTCGCCCTTCAGGTACTGCACAGGGAAGTCCCGCTTATTATCGAGTTCGTTCCGGCTACAACAGGCATTGGAAGTTAGCCGGAACTCCACTCCGTTGCCGGGACGCCATAGTCGGGCAAGGACTCCGGTCACGGAACTCAGCAATCGGTCTTTAACGGGACGCGATACAAGTCGGAACTTCAGTCCTGGACCGTAATGGACACGGATAGACGTAAAAAGACATCGCCTCACCCCTGATGAGTCCCCGGCCCCCTCTTATCTAAGCGCTACTCCCGCTTAGTTCATTTTATCCAGCCTAATCTGGATTTGGTGAAATTGATCCTTAATATCGCTTTCAATCATTCCGACTGCCGTTTCGACTGTCGGATTGATTTTCGCGAGGTTTTCGAAGGACTTCTGGACCTTCTTTTGGAGACTCTTCAATCGATTGGATACGATCTCAATGTCTCGGTGCAAATTGTCGTCCGATCGACTCTTTCGCTTCCTACTCGTTGGATTCGCATTCAACGAGCAGGGCGGAAGGTGCTTCCGTGTACAATAACCGCAGTTCTTGTAGTCGGGATGCATCCGGCACTCGACTTTCAACCGGGTACACACGGAGCATGCCGGAACCTGCACGGTCCCGTCACGATCAATGATTTCGTGGGTTGAAAGCTTCGTAACCGGATTTCCGGATGCCTCCTGGGTCTCGGTAGACGTATCTTTAATATGTCAGTGTCGGGAATCGAACACAGGACCTACCGTTAAGGTATTTAATGTATTCTTCAAGACGGTGATAACCACTTAGCTAGAAGTAAGGATGATTGTAGTCTTCCGAGTTCGGACATAGTCCGGAATTCGATGGAACGGCTCGGGCCTTGTTCCGGCTTCACTGGAACCGAGTCTAAGCCGGAACTCATACGTCCATAGGTTCCTGCAACGGGACCGGGTTCCGTCCACCGGAAATCCATTTCCGCAGATCTTTCCGGACACAAGCTGGACAGTCCGGCACCTCCGTAATCCATGCAGTAAAAGTTTTCTAAGTCATTTCAGATGATTTGCGCTTTTTTTCCGGTTCACGAACACGGCAGTTCCGGTCCGGAACCAGGCATTCCGAGTCCCGGAAAAGGACGTCCTTTGGCCACCTAGACACGCCAAGTGGGAAAATTGTTACCCCCTCTACAGCTAGAGCTAAGCAAAGCATATCAGCGGGTCCGTCTCAATCAGACCTATCCAACGGTATATAGCACTTGGCACTCAACTCGACAGGGGTGCACCCCCTCGACCCAAACCCCACTATAAGTGGTCGAATGTATATACTGTTAAGACGGGATTACTGCACCGGGTGACGATGTACTAGGTGCGCACAGTTAACTACTGTGTCGAGAAGTCGAGTGTGGTGATTCGAACTTCGCGTTGCGACTAGCGATAAACAAATCGGCAAGTCAGGGTTGAGAGTGACTAAGTCCGAGATAGTCCTTGGCCTCGTGTAGAGTCTAACTGACTTAGAACGTAATCTTCGAGTGGAAGAGTGGATAAGGTAAACAGAGGAATATACATTCGACGAGAGATAAGTCCTCTCTCGTCTCATTGCTATATATACTATGTAAAGCTCACTCCCGCTCTTGCTACTCGCATGGGCCGTGTCTCGTCCCGACTCCCGTGAGTCTAAGTTCGACTCGCGGTTCCAATACCTCGAGATAGGGCTGTCGTCTTTCCGAGACACCGGTTCGAGTAAGGACGTCTTCGCAGCTCGCATGGGTCGAGCTCGGTGTTCCCGGATGCGTCTCATCCGTGGGGTCGTCGTAGTGGAGTGCTTGCGTGGATGTCGAGTGGGTATCGTCGAGTAGGAGGGAGAGGAGAGTGGATGGATGGAGCAGCGACGGGAAATAGTGAGACATGGGAAGTCGTTACGCCGAATAGCGAATGTCGCACATTTGATGTAGTAGTTTGCCGCGCCGCGTATGTTGAGTAGCCGGATAATCCTCCGGCCGAGATTCGAAGGTCGATCGTAGTTTGCGATGTATCGTTTGATCGAATCATAACACAAATACTCAACCATCAATGTAGACTCGGTCAACATCTTCTACCGCGAAGCCGGTTCCCCCTCGCTTCCCGGCCTGCATTTGCTACATGGGCCTGGCGACGCCAGCGGTAGCCATGTCTTCCGAAACCTCATCCCGCTTTTGAGCCCCTCTTTCCACATCGTGGCACCCACTTACCCCGGATTTGGACAATCCCGATATGCCTTCCCGTGATACCTTACCCATCAGTACACATTCGACAACATCGCTACGACCATCGACAAGTTTACCGAAATTAGGGGTCTGCGGCAATTCGCCGTATACGTGTTTGACTACGGTGCCCCGGTTGGATTCAGAATCGCGGTCAAGCACCCCGAACGAATCATCGGGATCATCTCGCAAGCTGGCAACGCCTACGATGAAGGTCTGAGCCCTGCGCTCGAACCTCTCAAGGCGTATTGGGCTGCCCCCGCGGATCCAGAGCGCCGCAAGGCCGTGAAATTCATTGTCGAACCCGACATGGTCAAAGGGCCTTATGTTCATGGCGTTCCGAGTCCCGAGCTCGTCAGCCCGGATTGCGGCATACTGGATTATTTCTACCTTTCCCGACCAGGCGCCCTCGATATTCAGCTTGACCTCCTGCTTGACTACGGTAACACGGTGAAGATATACCCAAAGTGGCAAGCATACTTCCGACAGCATCGACCCAAATTAGTCGCTATCTGGGGTAAGAATGACCCATTCTTCACACCACCGGGTGCCGAAGCCTTCAAACGCGACTTGCCAGATGCAGATATCGAGATTATTGTCGGTGCGCATTTCCTGAACGACTTTGTCCCCGAAAAGGTAGCCGCGGTTGTCAGGAAGTTGCTTTAATGGGATTGGAAAACAACTGTGGAGTGGAGCTTGAGCAAACTTCGTTTCGTTCTGCTCGGAAAACTGATGCAGACACTGAAGCCGCTGTCCACTCTTTCTCGAGGTTCGATCGTTAGTGCATCAGATGGACAGAGAGGTTTACCGTTAGCATATGAGGAGGCGGGGTCACCAGGAGGATGCCGATATGTAAAGTGTAATCTCCACTTTCACGCCAAGAAAAAACCAAAATGTTGGAACAGCGCGGGCTCCGGTCGATGAAACGGTCTGCGTATCTGCTTTCCTGACATCTGACCTCCTGGAGATGCTGTCTGTGTCATGATGACCGCAACGTCGTCCGCTTGAGAAAGGGTTGTCTTCTCGGAATGCAAGCACTGACCAGTGTTCGAAAGCCAGCGCCGCCTAGGCTCATCCTTGTGAACGCTCTCAAACGCCTGGGCGCGCTCAATTCGGCTGCCATGACTCGACAATGGGAACCATTCATAGTCGGCATCGCATGTGGCGTCTGAGCATGGTTGACTTGGCTACAGATCCTCAATCATGAGTCCTGGTACGGAGCTGCACTTGTCTGCACTACACTTTGATATTTGGCGCCCCGCCAACCATTGGCGGTCAAGCCAGGCGTCTGATCTTAATGAGCGACCTTCTCGATCCAGTCATTGAACATGACGAGAGCCTCCTATAGTAACAGCTGATCAGTGCACAGGTTGAAAGGAATACGTTAGTGACCAACCTTTGGCCGGTCGGTAGGAACGAGATGTCCAGCTCCATAAAGCTTCAGGAGCTATGTCGTATGGTCGCTCAGTGATGCCACTCTCTCGCAACAAGACATACCGTCAGATCCCCAAATGTCTTGATAGTACCCGCAGTGTTCCCATCCACCATCCACTTTTCGGTCGGGGCGGCGCGATACCCTTGCTGTCCTGTCCACCGCATTTCGGCCATCCACTTGCTCTGACCAATGTGGTCGCACGCGGCATCCAGTGTCCCGACGTACTTTTCCCATAAGTTGACGATGAGACATTCAACTTACATTCAGAACCTTGATTCCCCTTTCCAATAGGTTCGCGACATAGTAGTACGTTTGATGTGTAAAGTCGTGCATCGAAGTGAAGCCTGCAAGCACCTGCTCGTTGCTCAGCTTGAAGCTGGGAGTGTGACCGTCGACTCCAAGGAACGCTCGGGTCTCGGTCATATTGAGATACGTTTCCATATCAACGCTTTGAACGGAAGTCAGTCGCGGGAGAATGCAAGGACTCACGATCCGGCAAGGCATCTGTCCGTGGACCTTTGCTCGGGTGTACAGGTTTGATTCACATTATACCTGTCTGGGGATCAGTATGCCCACTTTCGCAGAGAGCGCCAACCGTGCAGAATCACCAATTCACGCCCGCCAGCTCCGCAGTCCCGCTCCAGGATCTTCCGCAGTACTGCAGCCACATCTCGCAAGCCGTATAATCGGCTGTGTCTACGCAATGCTTTTCCAGATTCTTGTTGCATAGAGCAACCTATTCGTTTGGACTTGGTCAGTGACTATGATCCTTGACAGTGACAATGGGCATGAAACGCAGCTTACTGTCTCTGCCATCGTGACACAATTCTTGATGTCCAAGATTGCCCGACCGAGGTCGACACTCTTATAGCACATCTTTGGGGCATGATCAGAGAACGGTGGCTGGCAAGGAACATAAGCTCACAAACTCGTAGCTGGACTCAATCAGCTTGACTGCGCATTGTTAGATATTGAGTTACAAGTCGCAGGAGGTTCTTACAAAGGCTGGTTCCGCCATTCCCGATCATCACGCTCTTGAGGTTAATGGGATCTCTTCCTTTTGCGACCAACTTGGCGTTCTGGTCAAAGACAGCACTGGCGAAGACAGGGAGATACCGTCCCTGTAAATGATTAGGAGGAGAACTTTACACCAACCGGCCGGAAAGACATACCCCATACGACTCGCCAGTCATGTGGAACGCTCGACCCCGGAATTCCGTGAAGTGATGGAAAAACTGAACATGCTGAGCCACGGAAGCATATGGGGAGCCGAATGAGCCGTATACTTACGATATCAATGAATGCAGCAACGTCTCGAGCTGCAGCTTCGGTCGTGAACACCTCCTGGGATAGCTGATCAGCACGGTTTGGGTTAGATCCCATGACGTACCTGACCGTTTTCAGCGTGACTGAATCCCACACCTACGGGTTGATCGAGGAAAAAGATGTTTGCCTGGAGCCAATTCATTACGGGTGCACGTCTCGTATACTCGAGTGCTCACCTTGTTGTTCCAGGCATACTCGTTGACATGGGTATCATTGAGGGTTTTGGGACTCGGATTGATGCGACAGGGACCTGCACCTTTGTTACGGTGACTCCTCCCTTCCGTACGGGATACCCACCTTGCTCCATGAATGCTCCCATGGCAGAGCTTCCCCCGGGTCCTCCATTAATCCACATCACCACTGGATCAACTTCTGGCTGGCTTCTCGACTCGAAAAAGTAGAAGAACAGTTTCTTGCCGTAGCCCGTATCGATGTAGCCCGTATAGGACCGGACCGCAGGATCACACCATCCTTTGTGGGACTTGATGCGTATGTGCTTGTCCTGGAATTTGTGCTGGCTTTTAGCGGCCGATTCAAGGGCAGTATATACGGACTGACAGGATGCGCGACTGAATCCACTATTGTATACACATGATCTATCGCCTCGAGCGATGCCAAGCTATTCGCCCGTTCGATCTCGATGGACGAAGACCAAGTGGATTGGCTGGCGGATGAGACCTTGAGCGCGATAGCAAGGGTGGCGAGCTTCCACCAAAAGTGCATTGTTGTCCAGGTTGAGGATACCAGTTTTCGAGTTGATCATGTTCCGGTCTTATCCATGATAATAGTGCCGGCTGTCCCGATCACGACAGCTTTCCGTCTGCAACCCTTACGACATGCGTCGCGGACGCGCCTTAGGACTGTGCGCACGTGGAGTTTCGCGACGAGGGAATTTGACGGTGTGACCATACATCATGGCAACGCTTGGTCCGGCTAAGTCCGATCTTCAGAGTCCAACAAGCATGAGAACCACGTGAGGGAGATGGAAGACCGCGATTGCGAACCGGTGGAAGAGTTGGACGGTCGCATGCATTCCCGCTATGTCCAAGTCGAGTAGTTGCGCGTGATGGGTCAATGTGGCCCGTATGTAGCAATCCATGCGGGAGGATGCCTCGGGGGTTAAGCTCATTGTGCCCCGACGTCAGCAAAGATTAGGTTTGGCTGCAGAAGCAGTTGCGTCCGCGATCGGGGATGGTTTTCGGCTTTGCCGTTTCGGCAGAACGCGTGAAGCCAAAGTCGCCGGAATCCGCACGGCATCCACTCGGCGCATTCCGATAGCAAAGCGGCAACGATAAGCGTTCGACCGGGCACGTGAACTACTGTCAATCGACCCATGCGAGACCATGAAAGATGGTCCTTGAGGACTCACGACATGATTACATCTCGTCAGCTGATGAAATACGTAGCCGCCGGAGGTTCCAGTAGAGCAGGTACAACGCGAGGGTAAGCCCTGGGCCGATCTCCCAAGTGAGTAACCGCTACGTAATGAAGAAGACATCAGTGGTAGCTATTTTGGTCCAACTTTTACGCACTGCACGTGGAGCAGACCATTGGGAGGATTGACATGCGACATGAACTGAACGAGAACCGCATGGTGCCAGACGGTCCGCTCCGGCATCACGGCCTGGAATCGATTATGGATTCGACGAAACTAAGAGAGCTGTCGTTCTCGACTGTGAGGCGAGCCGAGCAATCAACAACCAAACAATTGTCATCGACTCAATGTCGTCGTTCAAGATGGACGAGATCACCACGTCGGGGTACAATGGGAGCAGAGTCGACAACGAAGAGTACAATGACAGCAAGCATTACAGCGACAACAAGGACGGTCTCGACGACGTCGATGTCAAGGCCGGTGGCGATGTGAATGTCACCGCGGTCTTGAATGACCGTGAGAAGGATAACGATCGACAGTAAGTCCTGTCGTTCCTGTGGGGCCTGACAAGTGGTATCACAGCGACCTGCAAGTCGATCAGGACGAGCTAGCTCGGTTGGAAGCGCGAATGGCGGCGATGCCACTAGAGCGATGTGTTGGGGTGAGTTGAATACGGTGTGGCGTGGCTGCGCTAAGTCTTGCAGGTCGTAAATCAACTTGTCGCAATGCACAAGCACGATCAGAACTTCCCGGCTGGTGTCTTGCAGCGTCTTTTTGAATTTCAGCGTACGCCAGAGGTGCTCTCGAGCCCGAACAAGTACCCCGAACTGGTTCATGAGATCAAAATGGAGTGTCTCTTGGCCACCGAAAACTCGCCGTACCTCGAGGTCCGAGCCAACGTCGACGCCACCGATGACCCTACCTTGCCCGTCTTTACGGTCCGAGTATGGATCATCGGCTGCGTTTTCTCGGCAGCTGGATCTTTTATCGACACGCTGTTTGGCTATCGAAACCCGGCCGTCTACGTGGGGACCAACGTCGGACAACTGTTGGCATGTAAGTTTCACTGGTAAATTGTACGCTGACGGAGTAGACCCTGTCGGCAAGCTTTTAGCCAAAATCCTCCCGGATGTTCGCTTCCGTCTGTTTGGCAGGGAGCACAGCCTGAACCCGGGACCATTCAACAAAAAGGAGCACATGCTCATCACCATCATGGCGAACGTGTCCTTTACCGCTCCATACACCAACTATATCGTGCCCGCTCAAGCACTTCCGGTCTTTTTCAACCAAGCTTGGGCGTACAACCGCGGATATCAATTCCTTTCCACCATCGGGACCAATTTTGTAGGGTACGGTCTTGCCGGTTTGACCCGTCGATTCTTGGTCTATCCGTCGGTCGCTGTTTGGCCCGCCACGCTGAACACCATTGGTCTGATCAAAGCCTTCCATTCCGGAGTCAATGAGCCTGTCCGCGGTCCTTTCAATCGGGTCTACACGGCCTCTCGTGAAAAAGTGTTCATGTTTGCATTCTTTGCTATGTTCTTGTGAGTCGAGATCCGCCTCGGACATCAATTCTTACCCGTCGCAGCTACTTCTTCTTCCCGGGTTATATCTTCCAGGCTCTTTCGGTTTTCAGTTGGATGACCTGGATCTCCCCGAACAATGCGACCTTGGACACCGTGACCGGCTTCTACAGTGGAATGGGACTCAACCCATGGCCGACGTTTGACTGGAACAACTTGACCGTCTGGCTGAGCCCGCTCACGATCCCGACTTTTGCCATCATCAACCAGTTTTTCGGGATCCTCGTCGGAGCCATCATGTGAGTGATCAGTTCAGCGCCGACTCTGACTCCCGTAGGTGCCTTGGATTCTACTATGGCAATGCTTGGAATACTGGCTATATCCCGATCAACTCGAATAGCGCTTTTGACAATACGGGGGTGCCGTACAATGTGTCTCGCATCCTGAACGCCGACAACCTGTTTGACGATGCTGCCTACCAAGAGTACTCTCAACCTTGGATGGCCGCCGGTTTTCTCGCCTCGTATTTCTGGTACTTTGCCATGTATTCTGCCAGTAAGCGAAATATGCCTCATTGCGAATAATATTCATACTTCACAGCCCTCACCTACGTCGCCATATTTCATCGATACGACGCCGTCGTCGGAGCCAAGAGCATGTGGAAATCCATCAAGCGCACGTTCGCCAGGGAGTCGGCCGTGCAGGAGGAAGATGACTTGTCGGAAGATGTTCACTTCCGACTGATGAAGCAAAATTACAAAGAGGTTCACGAATGGGTCTACGCGGTCGTCCTTATCATCGCTATGGTCATCGGCATGGTCGGGGTGGGCATCTACCCTACCAACACCTCGCCCGTCGTTCTCATCTTTGGCATCATCTTCTCCCTTCTTACTATTCTTCCATGCGGTATCATCCAGGCGGTCACTGGAATCCCGATCCCGCTGAACGTGCTCGCCGAGTTTATTGGGGGATCGCTTGTTGAGGGAAACGCCAACGGACTCATGTATTTCAAAACCTACGGATACATATCGACCTACAACGCGCTCGCCTTCAGCAACGATTTAAAACTCGCGCACTATCTCAAAATTCCCCCTCGTCTGACTTTTACGGCTCAAATGGTGGCCACAATGATCTACTGCGTCGTTAGTGCGGCAGTCTTCAACTTCGCCATGGGGTTCCCCAACGTGTGCACCGAGACCGCGTCGTTCCGATTCACCTGTCCAAACCAGAGGACCTTTTTCACGGCGGCTATCTTTTGGGGTACTATCAGCCCGAAACGCCTTTTCGGATCCGGCGGGCGATACAACTTGTTGCTTCTCGGTTTCCCATTGGGCATATTACTCGTGGTCGGTAAGTGTCCACCCATCCGGTCTTCAACACCCTCTGACCTATTCCACCAGCCTACTACTTTGCCAGACGGCGTTACCCTTACTCCGAGATGCTCCGCCAGGTGCACCCTGTCATGTTCGCCGCCGGACCTGCCAACTGGGGCTCGCCTTACAACATGTCTTTCTACATCGGCAACGTTTACGTGGTCCTGTTCTCCTTCCAGTTTATCCGAAAACGATACCTCGAATTCTGGGCCAAGTACAACTATATCATCGCCGCAGCATTCCCGGCTGGGATTGCCTTTAGTGCCCTGGTCATCTTCTTTGCCTTGGAGATTCCCAAGGGCGGACTCTCCATCGATTGGTGGGGTAATTCTATCACTGCTGCGGGATGCGAGGGTCTGGGTGGATGTCCCGACCTGGTGGTACCCGTTGACCCTGGCTACTTTGGCGGAGCACCTGGTTCCTTTGCAAAGTAGACGAGCCAGGCCTGATTTGATTGATTTTGTAGTCGGGAGTGTCGATGTCGTTCGCTTGGAATTATTCTACTTAATGTGATATGCAGGTCTTTGTCTACGAGCAGTTCTATAGCTCTTGGGCTTTCCCGCTTATTGGCAGTATTTTACCGACAGGGATTGAAACGTTGGATGACCTCACTCCTTGGAACCGGAGTGTTGACCTCAAGCAACTGGGAGCTGTTAGCGAGCTGGATATACATCAATTCTGCCCATACTGTATTGAGAGCACCATCGACTGACATCAATTAGGGAGAAGAAGGTGATGGCAGTTTCGAGGGAGTTCCCTTGCCCTAAGGAGAGAAAAACCCGAGCAGCAAAAAAACATCAGCTGGCCAAGGTGTCTCGTTGCATCTATGAGATCTCCCTTCAAAGTCCCCAAACTTCAGCATTTTCTCATGTCAAGACGACGGACGGTCGATCACTTGACAAGACCCTTCCATTCTTTCTTCTCTTCACGACGTAACTTTACATTTCGCTAGAGTCATCGGTCGCCCTCTGGTCGAGCGCTGTTCCCCCCGGCTCGAGGCCAGCACGTCGACCTCGGTACCCTCCATCTTCCTTTCTTGATTGCTTTTCATCCGCTCGACTGTGTCTCTCCCCTGTTGCAGCATAGATCTACTTTTCACCCTTTCGTACCCAGCGGCATAGAAGCCACTGAAGACCACTCTCGAGATTTTCGACCTTTGATTGTAATTTGCTTGAGGGAAGATGGTCACCAGCTGGTAGTTTGTGAGACCTCCGGGGATGTCGGTGGTGATGAAGACGAAATAGTATGAACGCTTGACAGGACCAGAGACGGAAACGCCCTCGCTGCCCAGAACTGCGATCAGAGTGCAGAACGAAATATCAGAACACGGTGTTTGTTCACAGCCAGTGAGGTTTACTGCCACGCCCAGCATTGCGGAACACGCTTCCATGTTTGGCATTGGGAAGGATATTCACAGCGCGTCTGGCCAATCATGGCGCTGTATCGTCACCAGATGCCGGACGAGATTGTCCTGCCGAAGTGCTATGACAGCTGGCAGGGCTCGGACAGGAGCACAGCGTACGGCGGCCACGTTGCTTTGCAGGTGGACGAAGATACAGGAGGCACATTTAGGCTGGGGCGACCGAGAGAAAGGATTGAAGCCAGGATGGTTGCTCTGTGGGAGTAGAATGACGCTAAACCAGTCTCTTTGCGCTCGCAACTCCTTACGAAGGGGATGTGCAGACTCACTAGCGCCCCGTTTTCCCCTCGGACTCTTTCGCAAACGCGCTCCGCCATTCAACCGAAAGAAAATGAGGAATTGACGGCTCGCCTTACCACTGAGCACAATCTGATCTCGAGGAACCATTAGTATAGGTCTGATTATTTAGACTCTGGAGCGAAGCATAACCCTCCTTCAGCGAGGGCTCTGGCGTTGACTCCATCTCATTTGCTATGTTCAGCTGACCGTGATCTCTTCGGTTTCCAGCAACAAAGTTCGCACGGGTGACCGAGGTTGTTAGAAGTCTAGGGAAGCGAGACTTTACGTATCTGGAGATCTCGCTGCCCTTTCACTCCATACGTCCACATTTGGTAAAGAACCAGCTCAGTTAGTATAGCTTTTGCATCCGATGCCAGCATGCCGGTTGATGACGTCGGTGACGCGTCACCACTCGTTCCCTTCTGACAAGGCTGATAGGTTGTATAGCTCGTCCTTTTACCTCGTCCTCACCCACCGAATAGGGCAGAATCCTCAACCTTCCTCCGCCGATTCTAACCCGAGAGTCAACATGGCCAAGAAGACCGGAACTTGCTACTGTGGCGCCATCACCTGGACGATTACCGGTGACGTCAAGTTTACATCCAATTGCCATTGCCATGATTGCCAAACCCTCTGCGGGTCCAGCTTCGGATCTACGTCGTACATGGTGTACGATCCCACTGGTGTAACTTTTGAGGGCGAGAATCCTAAGGTGTTCAAAAGTAAAAGTGACAGCGGTAATAGCACGCAGAGGTCAGTGGGCTCATACGATACCACCATCAGATCTAACGAGGATCCTAGGGGTTTCTGTTCCACCTGTGGTACTGTCTTATTCAACCACGTGATTGCAATTTGCAGTGTTCTGCAACCGGCATCACCAACTGACTGCCCCTACACAGGTCAGCGAAGGAGAACCCGACGAGCATTGGGCGATCCGAACGGGCTCAATGCGAGAGCCACCTATGATGGAGAAGGAGATCTTTATGAAATCAAAACCGAGCTGGGTTCCTGGCCTGTTGGATAAACAGCCGGAAAGCCAGAGCGAGAGTATGCCTAGTGGGTGATGGAAGGAGCTAGCACAAGGTGCATGTGCACTCGGCATGACTGGGCGCCCATCTTCCGGTGCTTCTCAATCTGGAGTGTCATGATCAGCAATAGCAATGCCTCGTTAGTTTGTCGCGTACATCCACAGCTGGAACCACTTCTTACATAACCATAAGTCGTGCTTCTAGTCCCACGCTACCACTAGAGACAATCTGGTCGGCCCAATTCTGAGAGCGTCCAACAGGAAATGTCCGCATTCTCCGCATTTGAGGAAGCTACCATTGTCCAATCACAGGTGTTTCTGTCTTCTTGAGGAGGAGGTGCGGCACTAGCGACACTGCGCGGGCAGCCGCTCATCCGGGATAGCCCGCTGAAGTGTTATCGAGGGATCGATTGACTAGACATGTTGTAAGATTGTGGTTTCGGAAGACGGAAAGGCTGGAGACGAAAGATATTTCTGACTGGACTTTTTAGGGCGAGGATGTGGATGGATGGGTCTCTCAGAGGATAGCCCGTAGCGTGACAAAAGCATGGTCGTCTTCAGCCGGTGGGCCTATTCGAAAACTCTCGTTACGTGTGTCATCTGGATTGTCAGAGGATAGCGCGGGTCAAATTAACTGAAAATTTCGTCTGGCCGGCGAGCCGTTGATGTCGGCTCCAGCAGGACATGCAAGGATCGTCGAGAAGGGTCGGTCGTTTGCCCGCGAATGGGAGACATGGCATGCCATGACCTTGGCTCATTTGGGCGACTATACAAGTTTGCATTTGCCAAAGACTGTACCTAGAACCACTCGACGCCTCGAAAAGCTATTCCCCTGTCTAATCCCTGAACCTAGAGCATGAACGTCAAGGGCTGTTCCAGATAGCTCTTGAACGCCTTCAGCCACTTCGCACCGACCGCTCCATCGACCGTTCGGTGGTCCGACGATAACGTGGCCTTCATCACCTGGATCGCCTTGAATCCCTTCTCCTCCTCTGGCGCGAGCTCGAGCTTGGTAGAGGTCGTACCGATGGCGAGGATACACGACTGAGGGGGGTTGATGATGGCGGTAAAGTTGTCGACGCCAAACATGCCGAGGTTCGAGATGGTGAATGTTCCACCCTGGTACTCGTCGGGCTTGAGTTTACCGTCACGAGCTCGCGCCGCAAGCGATTTGGTTTCGGAAGAGATGGTGGCGAGACCCTTAGCGCCGGCGTCTTTGATGATAGGGGTGATAAGACCGGAAGGGGTGGCAACGGCGACACAGATGTCGGCCTTTTTGTATCTACAGGGAGGGTTGGTTGGAGTCATCACGCAACGACTGACGAAAATGACTCACTGTCGGATGACATCTCCCAACCAAGCCGAGTTGGCCTCGGGCACTTCAGCGAGAGCAAGAGCAGAAGCCTTGACAACTGGATTGATGTCAGCAGCATTCCGCCATCGCGGGAATAGGGTAGCTCACTGAAGTCGTTGACCGATAGCTTGGTCTTGCCTTCGCCAGCCTTGTTGAACAGCTCTCGAAGCTTCATGACTCGGTCTGCGAGTCATCAGCACGTATCCCAAGACCGATCAATGCACTCACCCATGTTGATCTCGACCGTCAAGTAGTAGTGAGGAAGGGTCTGTTTGCTCTCCGTCAATCGCTTTCCAATCGTCTTTCGCATGCTCGTGACCGGGATGTCTTCGTACTCGGCCGGTGCAGAAGGAGCGGGCTTGCCGGGGAGAGCGGTGGCTCCGGATGTTGGTGTCTTGGCAGCGGCGGAGGAGGAGGCGGCAGGGGCGGAGGGTTTGAAGTTGTCAATGTCGGCCTGAACGATCATCAGTACTGATGCTGATGACAATCAAAGGGTACCACATGCCTTGACGATTCGTCCCTCTGGTCCGGTACCCTTGACATCCTTCAACGGGATGCCCTTCTCCAACGCCAACTTCCTCGCAATGGGCGAAGCAAAGAATTTAGGCTTCTCTCCCTCTCCAACCTTCTCTGGCGCCTTCTGTGCCTCCGATCCACCGCTGCCGGATCCGAATTTGCTTTGATCGGCGGGTGTGCCGAGAGCAGAGGATATGGGCGTAGACGAGGTAGACGGCTTCGATTCCTCCTTCTTGGGCTCCTCCTCCTTGACCTCCTCCTTCTTGGACTTGCTGTAGTCGGCTTCCTCGGCGGGCGGGGCCGTCTCGATTTTGGTGGCCGAGGCGGCGAGCTCGTCAGCACCGGAGAAGTCGTCGCCTTCTTCTCCAATGATGGCGATAGGTGTACCGACGGCGATTCCCTTGGCACCGTCTTGTTGCTAAAGTGAGGTCAGCGTCGCTCGGACAGTAGACGACAGCTCAACGACGCACGATAATCTTGACCATTACACCGTCATCCTGTGCTTCGACATCAATCGTCGCCTTGTCGGTCTCGACCTCGATCAACACATCTCCCGCCGAGAACGAGTCTCCCTCCTTCAGCTTCCACTCGGCGATCCCTCCTTCCGTCATTGTCGGCGACATGGCGGGCATGGCGAACTTTTGGAGGGCAGAGGCGGGAGCAGATGTTCGCATAGCTGGATGAAGTGGCAGAGGAAGAAGGAAGGGCAGTTTTTGGTTATTTTTCCATCATTTGCAGGAGCAACAACACCCACCTCTGGAAACGACATGGGACCTGAGCCCTGACGCGGCTTGACGTTTGGCGACTTGGGCAAAGGACATCATTTTGCCTGCTCTCGGATGGTGTGAGTAGGTGAGAGGGGGAGTGGAGTCGATGGAATAGGAAGAGAGAGAGTGAAATTCAGAGGGAGAGAATGCGATAAATATTGGGGCAGCTATCGGAAACGGAGGGTAGAACGGAAGCAAATCTATCCCGCTCTATCCCTTGCCACGGGGATATTCCCGCTTCAGCCTAGTGTTTAATGCCGCTTTTGCTTCCGTGCCTCCGGTGGAGGTGTACCATTACTACTGCTCCGACTGGAATTTTCATCCCAGTCACTCGTCTTTCCACTCCATGACCATCATGCAAGCATCCTCGTCCAATATCCTGCTACCAGGGCAGCCATTACCATCGAATCTCATCACTCCGCCGCTTCCGCTCTGCGGTTCAGGTTGCTACGAGCTCGGAGGAAGGATATTAGCGAGTATAGTCGGGAGGCCAAAGAGGGACGGATCGGTCAGTTATTTGAAGCGGTCTACCTTGGTTCTCCCTGACTCCGGTCCTTAGATTGTCAGCGTGGTGGGAAGGGAGGAAGCGCCAGCTGTACCCGATATTGGAGCTGTGGTGAGTAGTTCTATCCTTGACGCGACTCGCGCTCATTCCCATGTTAGATCATCGGAACAGTATGTGGAGGTCGTGATCGGATCCTCTCTGACGGTCCATAGATATCTCGTCTGTCACCACAACAAGCGCACCTCACGATATCCATCGTCAACAACCGACCGGTACCTGAATCGAGCGAGGAGTTTGTCGGTGTCGTCAGGATTGGGGACATTAGGTTAGTCGAGCTTTCGATGTCGGACGTTATGCTGATCGGGATGCAGGTTAACGGAAAGGGACAAGATAAAGATCAGCGAGTGCTTTAGGCTGGGGGATATTGTAAAGGCGAGAGTTGTAAGTACAGTCAAGTACAGCATCAGTCGCTTCGCTAATACGGAACAGCTTTCCCTGGGTGATGCCAGAAGTTATTACCTGTCGACGGCATCGAACGAGCTTGGAGTTGTGTATGCTACATCGGAAGCAGGTGCGTCGCGTAGGCATCACGTTTGGCTCCGGACTTACCTTTGTTTCTGCAGGGAATCCCCTTCTCCCGATCTCATACCAAGACATGGAAGATTCCTCGACGGGCAAAACGGAGAGAAGAAAGGTTGCGAAACCCGACGGGGTTTAGGGGTTTGTTCAGAGCGGCATGAAGTTCATCCGAAGCGGCATGGTGACTGCTGTACTGTATGTATTCTTGTGGGCATCTGACGACTTCGCCGTCTTCCGAGATATCATCTTCCAGCGCCCATATCGAGCAAGAGCTCGCGGCTCCCCACGCTAACGTGGAGACTTACTGACATCGTCTCAGCTTGAGTTGTCGATGGTTATCCCGGTACTGCTTCATCACCGCATCACCTCGACACCGCAACGCTGCAACATCGCAACACCGCAGCGCCGCTTCGCAATGCTTAACAACGACACTATGTCGTACTTTCCTCTTGGCGCGCCTTCATTTGGTCTCATGGGAATCAAGCGGACCGAACTCCAAGCCGAGGGGATGGCAACTGCGGTACTCGGTTCCTGGTCATATGAGTCAAACGATACGGCGGCATTGGCAGCAGTGACATGCGGGTAGGGCGATAGGAGCGGGCCTGCGCGCGCAGACGGCGGACGGAAGAGTGAGACCGAATCCTCGCTAAAAAGGTGCAGCATGGAGTGCGGTAATACATGGATGCGTACATCATATCTGCGGTGCCGCGTGTCCATCTCCTCTTGCGTCTGAGTCTGCAGCCCATACTCGCCTCTGGGACATCTCGTCCCGTAGCTGCTGGATGATCTACGAGTTAGCGAGATGACCACAACGTCCTACCTGTCCTTTGCCGAATCTCGATCGAGCGTGTGAGCGAACGATTTCGACTTTGTGGCCGAGCGCAGCGAGTCACTCCGCGACAGCGGGAAATATGCCCTCTTCCAGGGTAAACCTCAACCTGGTTCTCGGCTTCGAGTCCGATGGGCTACGAGTGAGTCGCCATCGTGTCAGCCGTGAACATATCTCCCGGTGCTCCAAACTCACAGAGATGCAGAAACGCGGGGCATCGAGCGCCGCTTGGACGCTCAGTCCCCGCAGTATATTCAGCAGCACCTGCACATGACCTTGCGGCTGCATCCACCCGCCCATGACGCCATACGACATGAACAGCTCTGAGTTTTTGGTCACCATGGCTGGTACTCCGTAGCCATGAGTGATCGAAGTGATTTTGATCCTACCTGAACTCACTAATCGTATGATACGGTCGGCGACCCCCTCGGAGCACGTTTGAAGGTCCGTCCATCAACGAATAGCCACTGCCGCGGTTTTGCAATGTAAAGCTTGAGTCCGGTCAGACAGGCTTCCTCTAGGATGATCTCACGTACTCGCAATCTCTCCAGCGCCGCGAAGGCCTTGTGTGATCGGGTGGATCATCGGCGCGTGGTCGGCATAGTATTTGGACTTGTTAGACATCCTCTACCTCTTGTATTGGCAGTGATGTCTGCAAACACTAAATGCCAAACATCTTGACGTGCGAAGGAAGCATCCTGAGCTTAACTTATCATTTGAGATTGTCTGTTCTCTTAAGTGGTATATGCACCTTCTCGCAGATTTTCATTCAAATGCATTGTACTGAGACTAATGAGCTTAGTCATACTTGAAGGTCTGCCCGACAAGCTTCTCGCTAAACTCCCAACAGAGCCGCTGTTGTCTTTCATCGACACCCCACGGAGCCATGGTGTCGGGATCGACGACCTGCGCCTGCCGGATGTAGGCACCATTGTCCTCTGCAGCAAGTCGTTAGAGACTCCTCCCCACCCAGTTGAACACGCTTACTCGCTAGTTTGGGATCAAAGGCTGCGACGAGGTAGTTGGCCAGATTCTGATCGGGAGAGGAAGGTGGCGGGTGGTTCCAGCCTCCCGGACTGCCGACGAACTGGAGAATTTTCACTGCAGATACTGTTAGACAAAGCGGGTACAACAAGCACTTTGCACTCACCAAAGGCCTCCATTGTGGCTTCTGGCGCCCAACCGGCACCGAGGTTAGTTCCGGCGGTGTGACCGGGTTGGATACTGTAGGACAGGATGCCTCGATGTCCGAGTTTCGTGGCGAGGGCAGAACTGAAGAGGACCTGGCCAGTCTTGGCTTGTCCGTAACTGATGAATGGGTCGTATGACTCTCCGTCCTGGTAGCCAATCGTCAGCGAAACACAAGCAGGTAGAACGACGACTCACGTGGAAGTTGTAATCGTAGTATCTGATACCCCCGAAAGAGTATCCCTCACTGGACACGTTGACAATCCGAGCTTTCGACTCGATCAGTTTGTCCATGATGAGATTGGTAAACAAGAAGAATCCAAGATGGTTGCACTGGAGTTGAGACTCGAAACCGTCGACACTCTTGGAGTAAGCGGTAGCCATGGATCCAGCACTGTTGATGACGACGTCGATCTTGGTATCTTTCATCTCGTTGATCGTCTTGGCTGCGGCTCTCACCGAATCGAACGACATCATATCGATAGCGAACTTCTTGGATGGGATAGGTGCGATGTCGGAAGCAACCTGCTCGGACTTTTCAGGTGATCGACCTCCCAAAAGGACCAAGCCGGGCGCAGCGGGCTTGATGAGGTTCAGGAATCGAGCTCCGAGCGAGTTGGGCGAAGCCCCGAGGATGAGGATCGTCTTGCCTTGTATCACGGACGTGAGGGAAGGGAGGAGCTCGGAAGCTGGGATGGACGGAGCGGCTTCGGGATTGCTGGACATGGTTGTGACTGGTGTAGGTGGGTCTTTGGTATGTGGAGCTGATGGACGGATGTCCAAAAAGGACAGCACGAAGCATCAGCTCTTATACCATTCCGAGCCCTCGGTCATCATGTGTCGACAGCACAACAAGCAGTGAAGTACCTGGGTTACCGAGGCCGAAGCGGGGTTCAGCAGATCTCCGGTCCAACATGGCGGAGTTCAGCTTTGTCCGCTTACGTATGGCGCTCGGCCTTGTTGCAGTCGCTGGTGGATCGCTTGCCGGCGACACTGTGCCCACGACAGGTCCATGCAGGACGTCGGGTTCCACCGTCGGCACTTGTATGCCTCGTAATATCAAGCTCGTTTATCCGCAGGGACTTTGGACCGGACCTTCGTCCCAGATCATCTTAGGTCGAGTCTTCTTACAATTTGGGAGGGTTGATTGGGTTCGGACGTTCTCGACAGTACCCAGAGATGCTTATCTTTGCGAACAATACATCCACGTACCGAGCTCTGACATTGAATCGACCTTGCTTGCGTGGCGAGAGCTATTATATGTCAAATCTCCTTTATTCCAGCTAGCTCGATAGTCCACTTGTCAGTGAGCTCATTCGTGAGAGCTCTCGCTCTGAAATCATATACTGCTCTTATTCAAGCTCGACACTATTCTTGCTCGACAGCTCTTCGCTTGCCCAGCGGCATTGATTGATATCGAATGCAGCACTAGAGATTGACAAAGTTGACCTATGTAGACCTGTTCCATCCAGTCCCTTCCACTTGCGTGCGGACTCAAACCCAACAGCTATCAGCCGCGCTCTGTTTGGTCCATGGAGTGGAGCAAAGTATCATGCCGCAGAATCTCTGCGTTTTGGAATAATGGTCGATATGACGGTATTCAGTCCCTATGAATGCACAAGCACGGCCGGAAGCCATCAATCGTAGTGCAGCTTTCGGAATGAGCCGGTACTCTTTGTTCTACTTGCGGGTTCCTCTGTTGAAAGAGCATCAGATAGACCTGTACCGGAGATCCGGCCATAGATCCGAGTCGACCCGCTGGCCCTTCCAATGTCCACGAAGAATTGCGGTCGAAGCCAGACGCATGAGACGCATTCTAGTGATCTACCGACAGCTTCCTCGGGCGTGAGGCACCAATCCTCTAGTTGGATACTCAATCATCGTTTAATCAGGGACAGGAGCTTGAGATCTTTCTCCTTGATCTCGTTGTTGCGGTCGCAGCCAAAGGAGCCCATCGCATTCGGAAACTGTTCAGACCGAAAACTACCCGTAGAGGAGGCACCGGCCGAAGGCATCACGGACAATCTGTTCGCAATGCTACTTTGACTTTCATAGTGCTTTTCCGTTATCATCGCTCTCACCGATCATCATTTCACCCATAGGTGTGTTTATATACGTTGTGCTCATCTAATACTGACTATCCTTCGCTGTTCCACGTGACACCATTGTGTCGCTCAAGGGAATAGAGAGATAATGTAATCTAGACCTTCTCGATGGGCATTGTTTGGCTTCATCGAGATGTCGTCGGCCTTCCACTGAAGGTAAGAAGCATCGGAATAGTAGCTCTCCCAGTTGACCCCTAACAGAGCGTCAGCCGTCCCGACATTCCTCCAATAAAATCGCCTACCACTGATTGCGGACGGATCCATGGTCACAGCGTAGGAGACCAGTGCTCTTGTCATTGAAGTAGCAAGCGTCTTCTGGACTGCCGAAGGTGTGGCAGCAGGGTGAGAGAACCAGAAAGGGATGTCCATGTAGTGGACGACTCCCAGAGGACTGTCCACAGGATACTCTTCCGCGAATCTTATGGACCACTGTCAGCTAGTGTGACAAGAAATCCATGTTCACCTACTTGTAGACCCAAAGAGGTAGGTTTCTCTCCATTTGAACTTTCATGAGAAATTCCCGTGCGGAATTGAACCACGCGTCGCCGGCCATGGTACAGAATCTTTCGAAGTATTCTGAAAAGCCAGCAAGGGCGGTAGCATTGACATAATGCGGAGACAAATCGGTGAGATTTGGGCTGGAGTAGACAAGTTAGAATGCCGACTAAACTTCAATGATCCAAGGTTGACCAACTCACCTGGCATAGTACGGCCAGATTGTGGATCCGTTGATGCCGGTAGCGAAAGTGAAATATTCACCAGCAGTCACTAGCGCGATATCATTTGTGGAGACATCTTTCGGTGCATACGATCCAGCTTCGTCGATAACATCGCCCGAAATGAGGGGCACTTTCGCAAGGTAGCCTTGTTTGATCAGAGCAGTAGGATGATCGGGAAAGACCTTGGTGTCGTTATAGGGTCCAAAAGAATCCCCGCTTCGACTTGGTTAGAGGCATTCGGGATATCTCACTCACGGGTAGTCTGCTAAAGTGGCGACGACCGATTTGAACAGATCCTCTTCAGACAAGGCCTGAAGGCAGGCGATCTGATCTGTGGTATTTGCTGCCGTACAGCCAGTCAAATTGTACAGCACGTCTGCGGCTCCTATCGTCTGTAGAGAAATGATGAGCCGCCTCTCTTCCACGATATGATCCTTACAGCTTGACGATCAAAGTTCTGGGCAAAAGCTCCCGACATGTGCATCGCGGCTCGGAATAGTCCTTTCTCGTCCATCCCTTCCAAGATCATCTGAGCGACGATGGATGTCTAGATTGGAAACTTAGTGTAAACGCTATCTCGACCGAGACTTACGCCTCCAGCACTCGCACCAAAGATCGTAACCTTTTTGGGATCACCTCCAAAAGCATGAATATGCTCGTGAATCCATTCGAGAGCCAATCTCTGATCCAGTAGTCCAGCATTCGTAGCATTCGCTTTCTCTGCCGCTTCTCCCATCATGAAGCCATATGCGTGGATTCTGTAATTTACGACCACCATAATGACTGGATTCCCCATATCGATGGAAGTTTGGACTATCCCGGCTGGATCATATTGGGGATTGCCACTAAGCAAAATGAGCCGACATCCAGGAGTGCTGCAAGAATGAGAAGGGTCTACTCACGCGGATCCCATAACAAAATCGCCGCCATAGAACTGCCAGTCGCATCAGCATATGAAAGAGTCTAGGGATTGGCGTACCCAAACGAGGACAGGAAGCCTTTCGTGGGACTGTACGCCGGTATGTCGAGCGATGTTGACTGTTAGACAATCCTCGACCGACGTCTGCAGCATGGATCAGTTGGCTCTCACATTGTGAAGTCCGACAGCTTACGTTGACATCTGGCTGCTTACAGACAGGAGTTACGAGGGTGACGTTGACCATAACCTCCTGCTGTGGCTTGAAAGCTGCAGGAGCCTTGAATCGCAGAGCTCCCACTGGAGGCATAGCGTACGGTACTCCTACGGACGGATTAGCTCGCGCCTGTCGGCCCAGGCAGACACCCACCAGTGAACATTTCCAGCCCGGAAGTGGTATTGAGGTAGCCGGAGTAGGTGACATTGATGCCTTTGTAGACAGTGACCACTTGCGGGTTGTAGTTGAAGGAGCTGCTTTCCTCGAAGAAAGGAGCTGCAGCAGCCGAGAAGACGCAGGTCAATAGCAACAGGAAGGAAGATATCATACTCTCTTTGTCAAAGACTGTGCAACAAGAGGGAGAGCGGAAACCCGTACCCTTACAAATATGAGAGCTTCTGAGACACACTTCGCCGTTTGGGATTTAGGCGACCTCGGAACGAGAGACAAGAAATATCCGAATGCCGAACGGCGAACGAAAATCAAGTTTGATCGCATCGGGTCCTGTCGTAGCCAATACATGTCCGTGTCGGAGAGTGCCCACGCACCATGAGGCTATAGCTTCGAGAAGCAACCTGATTTGAATGGGCTTTCAATACTTGTCTGTTCTGTCTCTTGGCCGTAGTTTGGCTCGGCTCGAGGTTACTCACCCGATTCCCCAGGCACACAGGACGCACGTGGTAATCGCCAGGTTTGGCCGAGCATTCGCTTGAGCCAATCGGAGCCGTTCCAGCCTGTGATTCCGGCTCGCCAGCCGGTTATACGATCATCCAGCTCTGGTAGCAGTGGAGATGTGATCCTCATCTCGACTGAACGAACAAGCAGCTTATTCCTCATATCTTTACAGAATGCCAATCAAGACCCCTGTCACCTCGGCTGAGGTGCTCGCAGCATCGAAACGACTCAATTTCGAGATCCCGTCCGGACATGAGGATGAATATCTGGCCTTACTAGCAATGACCGATAAGCATTGTGAAATTGTCCTGTCCCAAAATGGTACGTCCTCCAGGGATATACGACCTTGCTGACGGCGCGTAGACTACAAACCCGAGCCTGATCTTATCAAATACCCTCGATCAAACATCCATCTACCCAAACCCGGCCCAGATAATCCTCTAGGCGCGTGGGCATGGAAAGCAGAAGCCGGCGACTCTGTCCATAGCACTGGCAAGATGCTCAGCGGAAAGACCGTGGTGTTCAAGGATACGGTGTGCATGGCTGGAGTCCCGCTGCTGTTCGGAACAGACGCTTTCACCGATTACATTCGTAAGCTTCGACCCCGTGGGCGTGGTCTGACGATGCGTAGCCGATGTCGACGCAACGGTAGTGACCAGGGTACTTGAAAACGGAGGCTCGATCCTCGGGAAAGCTGCATGCGAGGTTCGTCCGGGCTAGCGAGAACTGCTAATGCTCTCAGAATTTCTCTCATGGCGCAACATCCTCTTCTTCTCCCTATGGACCTGTGGAAAACCCCTACGCTCCTGGCTTTACCACCGGCGGTTCCAGCTCCGGCTGTGGGGGACTTATAGGGTCGGGAGCCGTCGACATGGGTATAGGAGGGGATCAAGGCGGGTCGATTCGAATCGTGAGTGAACACCCGTGAGGGAAACTGATCAAACCAGCCTGCCAGCTTCTGCGGGATTGTAGGGTTGAAACCAACATTCGGTTTGGTCCCATACACTGGTGTACTTTCTTCGGACAGCGGAATCGATCATATCGGTCCCATGGCTCGTACCGTGCTGGAGACAGCTATGCTCCTAGAAGCTACTGCAGGGTATGACAATATCGACGACCGTCAGCTCGGAGCGCCTTTACCGGGAAACATTCCAGAATATGTTCACATTGTCGAGCGCGGACGGGCGAAAGGAATCACTGGAATGAGAGTGGGAGTACTGAAAGAAGCCTTTGAAAACAAAGATCTCGCTCCAGCCGTCGAACAGCTTCTGAAAGGAGCGATTGACCGATTCGCCGCTCTCGGCGCAGTCGTGGAGGAAGTTTCCGTCCCCACGTAAGTACCCCGGGTAATCTTCCACTGACTTTGTAGACTTGCTCTCACACCAACACTCTCCCATATTATCAACAAGTTTGCTTCAGGCGGGACACGACAGGGCCGTCAAGTTGGACGTAAAGGTCTCTATTTGAACGACTACTGGGACCACCTTCTACCGTGGACCGAGGACAAGTTCGACAAGTCCAAATACTTTGTAACAGGTACCGCCATGTCGAGGTCGGTTCCTGGACTTTTCCTTTCGAGAGCCTTGCTGACATCATCCAAGCGAATATGGATGGGTGAAGTGGCCAACCGCTTATGGAAAAGCGATGAACCTCGCCAGGCGCATGAGAGATGAGATGGATGCTATCTTTGAGCGATTCGACATCATTGTCATGCCAACGTGCCCTCAGCCTCCCCGAAGGCATATTCCCGCAGGTTCTGGTCCACTGGGATGGGCCAAACATGCTCGTGAGTCATCCGTGCCGAAATCCATAAGCTGATAACGCCTCTCCAGCTGGGACATCGTCTATCACTGCCGCCGCCAACCTCTCCGGTCATCCATCGATGTCGATCCCTGTCGGCTTCGCACCTCCTATGGCCGAAGACATACGTGGTCCTGAAGACGCATCCATCCTACTTCCTGTCGGCATGATGATTACAGCAAAGTATTGGGAAGAGGCAACTATTCTTCGAGCTGGTGACGCTTGGGAGCAAAGTGTCGACTGGAAAACACTGCGTCCTCTAATTTCAGCCTGACATCAGGTGTAACTGTGCTATATCGTTCGTCAGCGATCGCAAGAGTCTATTCAAATCTCATGTAGAAGAAGGTGGAGATGCAGCTTGGGGGTATATTTGACAGAAGCAATAGACGAGGAATCGGCGTGCGAGAGTGCATGTAGGTGAAACACTTCGACGGACTACATACGACAGAACTAGACTTGTATTTGTCCACACTCTACTACCGGTGTTTGACCGAATGCAGTCTTAGCATCGTAAGGATGAATCTTCTGCCAATGTTCAGCAATGTCTAGTCTTCGTGCAACCCAGGCGCCGGGCTTCATCGTGATGTACTTGACGAATCTGGCATAGGCAATCAGTAACTATCCAGATAGACGACTTACTCTTCAAGCCAGAAAGTACGATTGGGACGGCCGACAATGTGAGGGTGGATCAACACAGTCATCATTTTAGGCTCGCCTTGCTCGGCCTCCTCGTACAGGCAGTCGAAAGTGTCTCTCTACAGCGGAATCAGCCTCTGTCCGGCTTGGAAAGACTAACAAGATGAAGGAACCAATCTTTGGGGCTGGCCCACCCGGACCCGCGCATATTGAAACGCAAGTCCGAGCAGTCGTACGAATAGGGGATCATCAGGAGTCCTCCAGATTTGGTTGGCGATGGGACCCAATATGGCAGATCATCGGCGCACGAATCGGAAGAGTACACCAAGGGAAGGTCCCGAGAAGCGTGCTCCAAGGAGTACAACTTTACTGAAAGGTTGGATTTACGCTCCACCATCCAGCCTGAGGTTTTTTGAGCCTGACGAATTAGAGTCTTGAAGAGGCCATACCTTTGGGTAGTGAATCATCTCCAGTGAGCTCTTGAAGCGTGTCGATGCTCTTGCTAATGAGACGATCTTCCTCCTTGGGATCGACATAGAAGTTGTCTCGATATCGATGTCCCCCGCAAGACATCTCAGCACCCGAGTTCAGGATGGGCTTGACCCAATATGGTGCTCTCTCCAGGGCCCTAGTGACTGTCCATTTGATGAGTCATCGGAAGGAAAGCTCACGAATCGAGGATACATACAGATGTTCCATGTCACGGGAAGCTGGTACCTGTAGCAGTCAGAGCGATTCGACTGGTTTACACCTACTTGTTGAACAATTTGAGTAACCTGGGTACACCCTCCCGAGCTCCAAACTCGTACATCATCTCTGAGCTCTCGTTACGCTCAGGCACGGGGAGGTTCTTGGCAATCTCAAGATAGTCGGCACACGACTCTGCGTCTCCTTCCAGGACATTGGACTCCTATGCTGAATGAGCTATGGTAGAATATTATACGGAATGATACTGACCGCACCCATATTGTACTGCACGACGAAGCTGACGCAGACCTTTGCGCCGCCAGGCCATTTAGGGTCCGGCATGTCGAAGCCATAACCGATGAACTCCCTCTCCAGGAACTCCTCTTGGTACTTCGAGTCGACCATGATGCGCAGGTGCTGTATGTAGGTGGAAGTAAGGAATCAAACACTGTACCGTGACAGCGTAATTTCTGGTTTAGCCTCGGCTTGTTCCGACCCTTATCTTCACCCGGAAGACCATTCCGATGCTTCCGGATGTACGCCCTGCAAGCCCTTCCCACCTTGACCTTTGGAATCTTCCTCTTCATCCACACTACATACTTGTCACCTCCGCCGCTCAACACTCAACACAATGTCAACAGAATACTGGGTCCCGCGTCGTGACTACGTTGGGTACGGATTGAGCCCCGCAAGAGAGCCCTGGCCCGGAGGCAAAAAGATCGCCGTATCCTTCGTGCTGAATTATGAGGAGTAAGCTTGCTGAACAATCTTGAATCAAAGCTCAATCCTTTACAGAGGGGCGGAGGCTACACCTTGGAACGGGGACGATGGGTCTTGTGCCTTCTTGCACGAACTGCACTATGATCGGAAAGCCACCACGGGTGGTAAGCGCGATCTTCTGGTGGAGGAAATGGTAAGTACGCGATTAGTTGATGTCGTGCATGGTTGATTTTGGGCAGTTCGAGTACGGAATCCGTCAGGGTCTCCCGCGATTAATCAAACTTTTCCGCCAGTATGGCTGGCGCTGGACCACATGGGTCTGTGCCCGAGCTTTCGAGACGAGCGGTCCGTACCCAAAGATGCTGGTGCAAGATGGCCACGAGGTAGGTTGGATCCTAAGCGAGTTCGATGCCGACTGAGGTGTGACCAGATAGCATGTCACGGAAATCGTTTGCAGAATCATGGCAAAACCCTGGCGGAGGCTAAAGCCCACATCAATAAATCGTTCGATCGACTGCAGGCAACAACGGGGCTGACGAATGTTCCAACTGGATGGTTTGTCGGGTCGGGAACTATCAGCCAGAAACTTGCCCGAGCGGAGGTGCGTGTCAATCTGCAATGCAGATACTGACCGAGAACAGGTCCATAGGGAGCGGAACGTCCCACTCGTTTATTGCAGCGACACGTATGCCTCTGATGAACCATACTGGGTAGAGGACCCCTATTCTCAGGTGAATGGGGGAGAAGACAAGGGCATGCTCATGATCCCATATTCTTTATGCACCAACGACCATCGATGTAGGGAATAACCTTGCTTCATCTATCGAATTGCTGAGCTTCTTTAGTCTTTGTCGCTCAAGGGGCCGGAGTCTCCGCGCCTGACGATTGGTTCGAGCTTCTCAAGGGAGAGTTTGACCAACTGTATGCAGAGGGTGAAGCCGGGACTCCCAAGATGATGTGAGTATCACCCCAGCTACAGCTATCGTGCCTACCTACTCATCACTCGGCGCAGGACTATCGCCATGCACAACCGGTTTGTTTGCAAGCCAGGCCGTATAATGGCCCTCAAAAGATTCATGGCGTACATCGCGGCTAAGCCAGATGTCTGGGTTTGCACCCGTTCTGAGATCGCAGAGTTTTGGAGAGAAAAGTACCCGTATGAGAAGGTTGGACCTACATCCAATCTTCACTCGGATAGCCAAGTTTGAGTAGGAATCTAGTAAATACAAAGGGTCTACCGTCGGATGTGTTTATGACGACAGACCATATTGTGTCACGTGACGTCTCCAATCTAAGCTGGTGATAACATACGGTATCTCTCACCTACCCCATTCTCGATATTTTCCGTGAACAGGTCGGTCACCGATGTCACCCGAATCGACGAACGCAGTCGCTGCTTTCCATAGCTTATTCAACCTCGAGGACGCAAACACTTCAGACTCACATAGTCCTCCACCGCCAGCTCGTCCTCCCAAGCGGACTCGGCCGAATAGTCGCGAGCCAAAGGAGCGATGTGCTAATGCTTGCGGTAGATGCAAGGTGAAGAAGCTCAAGTGCTTTCGCTCAAGTCCTCATGACTCGTAAGTAGCCAGGGTACTCTATTGGCTGACATCCAGGACTTGTACCGCATGCCAGAAAGCATCCGAACAGTGTATTTTCGACGACGGGCAGACGAAGAACTCGGCTGGCGCAAGGTGAGTGCTGATCAAAGAGTATCGATACTTACCTGTGTGAAGATACATGGCGGCCCTTGAGATCAGGGTAGCAAAACTGGAGCAAGCTCTCGCTGAAGTAGCCCCCCATCATCCGGAAATCAACGATCACTACTATCCCAAATCGCCCGACGGCTCAGCAGTCAAGACGGTACTCCCTGCCCGACCGGTGCCAGCGGAAGCACGACCGAGTCTGACGCGGCTACTGAAGACGTATGTCCGCGATACCAGGTAGAGCGACCTGACCCCCCATCAGCTCTTATCGCTCTTCTCGAGGTTGTCATCCCGCCGATTTGTGTGCGGCTTTGCAACCCGACTCCCATTCTTCCGCTACTGTCAACCCAGATCCCAAACTTCCGCCCTCTGCACTGGCGGATAGAATCTTTTCGTCGGTGTATCAGCACGTCCAGAGCCGATACCCCTTTCTCGACTGGCCTCGATTGCGAGCATGGCATTCACGACGGGAGCACGTCTGTCATCTCGATGAGAACAGCTCCACAGACGACACAATCGGAGCGTATTTCATCTGGATGATCTACGCAGTGGGTGCCGATCTCGAACCCGGGACCTCCGGTCTCGAGAACGCCAGATCCTATTTCGAGAAGGCCTGGCGCTACCTCGAGACTGTGATCCAGCCGTACGACTTGGCTGCTGTGGAAGCCTTACTATTGGCCGTCTTTTATGCTTTCAGATCAACGGCAGGTCCATCTCTATGGCTTCTTGGGGGCTTCACCATGCGCATGTGCGTGGAACTTGGCCTACACCGCAAGATACCGTCGCTGTGTACGCCTAGCGAGAAGCACCGTCGACAATGCGTGTTTTGGTCGGCATACGCTTTCGATCGCCTGATTTCACATTCGTCCGGGCGGCCTGTCAGCATTGCGGACAAAGACATTGACGTCGAAATGACCACCCATGCCCCATACACTTCGCTGGAGGCAGACACTAGACGCACGAATGAAGGATTGACAGACATGTCGTCGGCCACTCACTCGATTCAGCTTTATCGCATCCGATCTCGAGTGCACACGGCCTTCTACTCGCTGGATCCGAAACCTCCATCACGGGAAGAAACAGTTGGGTTCCTGAAAGAGCTCGAAGACTGGCGTCAAAATATCCCTCGACTGGGCAGCAGCGGAGTCCAGGTGCCCATGCAACCAGAGAGTCGGTTCCACATGAGATACTTCCAATGTGTCCTCTACACCCTCCGACCAGCGGTACTTCGGGCTCAGCCATCCGATCCGCATCTAAGTCTTTGCGCAACAGCCGCAGCAGAGGCTTGCGAGGTAAGTTTTTGATGGAGATGTCAGCTCACCTTTTCAGTTGGCTCGAAAAATCTACCAAAACCCCCTAACCCGGCAGACGACAGTCAGTGTTGGCCATGTCTTCATCTGCGGAATGACACTGCTCCATTGGTGAGTCCTCAGTCGGATATCCAGCTAATTCGCTCTAGTCTGTGCGTCTCGCCGGCGGCGATTGCTCAACGCGTGTCGGCGCGGGCTATTCGAGCTTGTTCAACAACTCTGGCGGTGCTTGCGCAACTCTTTTCCGAGGCCGTTCCGTTCTATGATCTGTTCGAGTATATGGCCGATGAGGTCCTGACCGGCGGTTATGCTGGGGGGATGACCCAGACTACCGCGATCAGGCATTTCTTAGAAGGCAACTCCGGACCACTTACGGCGTAGGTCAGACCAGTCACGAAGATGCCCTAATAACCTCCAGCATCTATGATTCTGTCGTGGCTGTCGGCAAAACACCCAGCTTGTCGCCGAAGATGGCACCAACCGCTCAGGTGATTAGGCGTTGTTGCCCCCGTTGGCTCAGCTAATACTCCTTGTAGTCACAACCGTTGCTACCGACGTTGACGCCACAACCGCCCTATCCATCGGGACTTACACCCTATTTGCCGGAGTCTGAGCCAAGAAACTCGATCGAATTCGGCCTCATGCCGCTTGCCGATGCCAACTTTTTAGACTTTCCATTTGATGTGGGTGAGCTCGGCTGGCAGAATGATGGTCAGTGGTAAAGTAGGCAGTCATTGATGCATTTTGGTCAATGCTACTGGGTGTCTCGTGACTTTTCGCGAAGATTCCTTCACTAGGCCCAACCTGTTCTTCTAGCACATGCAAAGGCACACTCTCTCCTGAATCTAGGACCTGAGACGGGTTCTCGACCGCGGAAGCGGCTACCCAGTACGATGTAGTCTCCAATGACACTTTAGTGCTGGATGCGGGAGAAAGTTTGATGTCATTCAGCGAAGCGCGGTTTCCGGTCTCAAGGTCCGCCTCTGCTCGTTCTTTCTCTTGGATAAGATGTGGCGGGTCTTTTCCGAACTTCACTTCCTATGTGAAAAGATCAACACACTCCCGATGATCTGGACCGGACGTACATCGACTAGAAAACTGAATACCAAACAGAGTCCACCTATAGTCGCAAATGCGATAAAGACTAGGCGCAAGCCATGGGCGTAAACCTGTCGAACTTGTAGTAATACATCCGGAGCCAAGGACGTCAGGTTGGCCAATGCCGCATTGAGCAGACCAGAGCGTTCTTCCGCGGTGAGGGCCGTTACCAACGACAGCTGTTTAGTTACAGTCCCCTGGTAGATTGCGTTGGCCACTGCCACAGTCATTAGCACTGATGTTACCACGCACGGAGCTCTTACTAGCTAGTCCAAAAGACGCTCCCAATGTTCGAAAGAAGTTTCGACCCGCAGTTACAACAGCTCGGTCTTTCGACGGAGTAGTCGCTAGCGCAGCCACCAAAGCTACCATTCCAGTCAGAAGGATCACCAAGATTGGTTTCAGACTGACTCGTCTGCAAACTGAAGCCCACGGCAATAGAATTGACCTCAAGAACTCCGAGCAGTTCTCCAAGGGACGTGTCCGTAGCCCAGCGGATTTGTAGACCCAAGGAAAGCGTCCAAATGGCAGCCCCTACAGTCTGGTAACGAGTCAGCAACTCAAAGTGTTTCTCCTGCACTCACAATGACACGCTTGTAATGATTAGTTTTCGACACGTAAACTCCCGATCCCATGCTCCAAAAGGCGCCGGGGAAGGTGTATGCGAGCACTAGGGCCCCGCTGACCAACGAAGAGTACCCTTTGACATACTGAAAGTAGATCGGAATGTAGTAAATGTTCTGACACAGGGTTAGCAATACCTCTGACGAGAGATGACAGCGCACCCCAAAGTAGATCATTCCAATAAAGAACGATTGAATCATGACAACCGACGGCGTTTTTGTCGAGAATAACCGCACTAAATAGGGTCAGACAGCTCAGTAAAGTTGAAGTGACTCGACTTACAGGGCAGTATCGGTAGCTTTGCAAAGCGCCACTGACCAACGACGAAAAGAACGGCGCAGGTCACTCCCAGAGCCAAAAGAGCAATCACGGTAGCACTATTCCAGGCAAAACTGGACCCTCCGCCTGAGATTGGCACCAGAAGGAACACCGTCGCAGCGGCGGAGAGGACTACTCCTATATAGTCGATCTGACCCAGCTTGGCCTTTATCGAGCCCGTCACAGGTTTGAGCGGGATCACGAAGTGGATCACTACAATGATCACGACACCCAGCAGAGTGGTAACCCTAGTTGTCAGATACGTTGTTTTCCTGTACCTACCGAAAGAGCCATCTCCATTGTCCTGCAGAGGCCAACCCTCCCCCGACGAATGGCCCAATGGCACTGCCTATCGTGCAAGCGGCCGATACCAGGCCCTGATACGTGCCCCGCTCTTTCAGGGGAACAATATCGGAAACCTGAACGAGGTATCGGTTCTGCTAGTCAAGCCGCGAGAGGAACACTTACGATGACCATTGCGATATTGTTCACCCCACCACCTCCCATACCACTGATCGCGCGGAATATGTAGAGTTGAATCGGTGTTTTGGCGAAAGAGCACAAGAGATTCCCAAAGGCGAGTAGAAAAACGGCTACCTGTAGCACGTTCTTCCTTCCGAAAATGTCGGAGAGTCGCCCATAGATGAGCTGGAAAGCACAGCTACATGGTCAGTGGGACCGCTCCGCGAACGTGGCTTACCTCGAAACAAAGAATGACGTGCCAATCCACGACATCGTAGCAGAGCCTCCCAAGTCTGTGCCAATCACCGGGCTGGCTGTAGAAACAGCTGTCTGGTCCATGAAAGACACAATCAGGGCCAATCCTGTGAGGGTTGGAAGACCGCTTCTCGAAGAGGAGGGAGAAGACTCACCGATGCCAAAGTAGACTGTCAGGATTTTCCGTAGAGACATGCGGCTGGACTGATCCTGAATGGATAACTCTTTCCTTAGCGGTGACCCGACGACCTCTGCGAGCGGATTTGGTTCGACTGTGGTCATGACTGAGCCAGAGACAGGAACCGAAGGTGCAGAAAGGCCCATATCGCTTTCTGAATGAGATGAGAACCAGTGGTCGTGTTTCGATTGACGCGTTTAGTCCGAAGTTCTGACTTTCGGATTCGGCTGTGGCCCGAGGGGTAATTAGTACCGGAGCGAGGCCCCGGTTAGAATTCACCAATCAGTATCCGATCATCCGGATCTGGGAGGCTTCCGGTCCTCCGGAAGTGAGCCGGACAAGATAAATGAGGGTGGAACTGAGTTCAATAGTTCATATAGTATGGCGCGATCTTTCTCTTTCGCATCTAAATCTCAAACCTCCGCCTCCGAATGATCTCTACAAGAATCACTGCTTTCAAAGGCGCTTTCACTTCGCGTCATGCAATGAGCAAGTACCTCGAAGCTCCTCCCCCAGTAGGAGAGGGAGCCGCCAGAGACGGCGAAGACAGAAGGGTGAGTGACGTCTCAAGCACATTGCATGTTTCTAAGGGCCCGTAGTGGACCAATCTCGACTTGGCACCCTCACCCCCTCAGGACCGCAAGTGGACACAATGGACTTTCCTTGCGTTCTGGGTTGCACACGCCGCAGGGGCGGGTAATTGGACTGCAGGATCAAGTCTAGTGTCTGTTGGATTGTATCCTCTTGATGCTTGGCTTTCGATCGCCATTGCTCACGTAACAACACGATCTTGATTGTGGGTCAGAGAGACATTCGCCCAGACTGACCTTCAGGTCGCCAATGGTCGTGGCCCCACCAGATACCACATCGGGGTAAGTGTTCATCATCGCCTCCGAATTCATCTAACGCCATATAGTTTCCTGTTTTTGCGCGGTATGTGTGGCAAAAAAATTTGCTTCCGTAACTTATACGTGTCAGTGCTGTATACGGCATGTGGGGTTCCTACATGGCCATTGCTATGCGTGCTTGCGGAATAGATCCTCAAGACCGTGAAAGGTACCCCTTCGTTCTGTACGCCAGCTATCTCATCGATACTTGCTGATATCATGCAGCCCCTTAGGGGGATCTATCATTTTGAGTACCCGAGCGGGTACACCGCCAATGACACAGTAATCGGGGAAGTCTCCGCGTACCTATGTGGCTGTCAGCCATCGAAGAAGGCAGTCCTCTAAGGCTTACTACGGCGCCGGCAGCAACAGTACATCCTTTCCCGATCTTGGTGGGACCGTTAATGATGCAGCCTCCGCCTAGCCAGCAATCATCACCGATCTCGATGGGATAAGCCCTTTCGTATCCACCTTGACGCTCGTCTACATCGGCTGGATTGTGATCAGCACAGTTTGGAAGACCACATACTAGAATGTGATGCTGCATATAGTCCAACTCGGGGCCCGCACAGGACCCTTGCACCCAGTTTGACCGACGCGGCGTCGAGAATGATGAGATCCATGTTGGCGTAGAATGACCCTTCAAAATGAATGTTGGTTCCCTACACGGAAAGGATCAGGGGAGGATCCTTCGTAAACATTTCTGGTGAACCTACGTAGTCGACATAGAAAGGCGGCTCAATCTCGATCGGAGCTTTCTTGATCTGTTCTAAAGACAGTCCAAAGATCTCTCCCAGTAATGCTTGTCGTTCGTCTGGCCCAAAGTACGGAGCGGGCGGGGAAGGCCACGGATAGTTGTTGTATTTCTGCATGAGCGGTCGGACCCGGAGTCGACCGTTCAGAAGATCCTCGTCAACCATGGCGAGGTAAGGCAAACCTGTGAGAAAGATACATGAGGATCCGCATCCACGCCCGGAAGACACACCTTTCACCATCCTCTCCCGCTCCGTCAGCCCTTCACAAGCAGCCCACTCTTGATCTTGCTTGGAAAGAGTATCACCTCGTATGACGGGAGCGGACGGCCCGCCGTCTGCAGAGGCAGCGATGTCCGACATGGCGAGAGGTGTTCAAGGGAAGTATGAGTGGGAAGGCTGATTAGTAACTGGGCGACGCGCGTGGATTCGCTTCCGTCGAATTAGCCTGAAAACCCCGCATCACCTTTCCTCGTTTCATCTGCGGAGTTCAGTTGCAGCGATCTTCGCGGTGACGAAGGTCCAGGCGAGCTGATTTGAATCTGGCAATGTGTAAGTCATGAGTATCCAGCGACGGTAGTGCAGCTCTTTACGCGTGACATCATCTCGTCACCACCCATGTGAGTACTCCATCAGCTTTTCCGAGATACATGCTGATTATCAAAGACGCGAACGGTTCAGATCCTATTGGGGGACCTCGTGTCCCGAACTCGCAGACTTGAGAGTTGGGATGCAGTACAGTAGATACGGGAGTTTGGACGATGGATTCGCGAGCAGTAGTCGTGATCCTGTATGGAGTGGCGAAGGTTGCAGCATGCAGATTATTCCAGAGTTTGACATCCATTCTTACGAGCCGTCGGATCCCTGGCTTCCATAGGATTGCTCATCTCGGCATGGTACGATTTCATGCAAGGGCGAGCATAATATCAGTACAAGGACACTGAATTCTTTCCACGGAGCGCTGACAAACGTCGGTACCTGACCAATCTTGTCTTGGACCCCTTATAAGATCCCGCTGGAGTCGGCATCGATGGCTGCGGGAGGACGAGCCTTGTCCACATGGACTCAGGCTATCCTTTGACGATTCAGAAGACACAGATAGCGAGCATCAGAGGCTCACCGGCTGGGAACGACCTTCTGTCACGCCACTGGCTATCCTTTGACTTCCTTCCGTTCATACCCTCGCCTATTAAGTCTCGTCCAAACCATTTTCCCACCACTTTCCATCTTGACAAACATTACCACTCCACGAGATGTCTCAAACCAATTCCTCTTCGCGATTTAGCGAGAAGCGAACCTGCACTTGCACCCGACCCGATCATCCGCATCATGAGAAAAGAAACTGTTTCTACGACATCATAGGCCCTCAGCATCCGGCTCCAAGTGGGAGCAACGTTAGTGCTTCTCAGAAGAGCATCTGTGGTACTTGCGTAAGTCATGTTTACTCAGAGGGTACGGGTAAAACTCACCAAGCGTGGCGGTATACAGCATACGAACAACTTGGTGAGTACGCCCCGCGGTCCTTTCGGGGCTCATGCTGATCACTCTGGATACGTAGATGACTTCGGTGCCTCCACCAGATCCCGCCGATCAAAGCTCACAACAGGAGAGCCGGGCTGCGAAACAGAGGATTGACGAGAAAGATTCTTGGGAAATCGTGGAGCTGCCGGAGGACTGTCAGCACAAACTCAACATTGTGAGTACCTCCGCTCATTTGCCTCCTTCTCTCGACCCCCTTCGTGCCAATTCCTCGATGTGTGGACAGATGAGCGGTCCGTACATCCACGTGTTCCTGGCAGCTGATCCAATGATACCAGCAAAAGCAATGAAGCGTAAGTAGGCCTCTCGACTTTACCCGTCGTCACGGCACTCACTAGACTGAACAGAAGGGGTGGTGGTATGGGGAGATCTCCTTCACGTGGACGCAGAACAGTCGGGGAGCCGGTGGAGTGGCGATTGGTCGTAGAGTACAGATGAGCGGTGGAGGATGCGAGGTCTGAACATGATTACTCTCACTCTGAGCCTGCGGGATGTCTACCGTGTATGACGGATCTGTTGTATCCTATGAAGAAGGAGGGACCTTGCTGTTCTTGCAACCAGTACTCGCGAGGCTGGACTGTTATCAAGCGTTGGTTCGGCTGCTCGGTGGCAAGAGGTAACGTCGTGGCGATCTTGCAGATGTCTTTGACTATCAAGGCGCTGATTTTGCTATGGCGCCTTGCTATGCGAACTACGCAGAGTGAAGTATGTGAATCATCGATACAGAAAAGTCAAGTATTTACAAGTATTGCTGCGTGCTCCCCATCCTTAGTACCAAGATCTGTCCACACTCCCATCATTGACTCATCTGCTACGCCGCGATCACTTTCTGATTCCCCTTCGACTTGTTCCTCCACTCCATCCACTGCCTACTTCTCCGCCTCACTGGGAACACTACCAACCTCCTTCCATCGAAGCGTCGCCTTCCATCAACCCCGCAAAATCCCATGCACCGCCGTCCACCAATTGATCTTGGTACCCATCCAGCTGCAGCTCTTCCGACCCGAACGAGAGGACTTTAGAGATGTCCAGGGGTGTTGGTTCTTCTCCGGTGGGGGT